>DWKL01004912.1:0-10257 GCA_018249415.1 Phareas burnsi
ACATTAATTTAAGGTCATTTTATGTACTTAGTTGGTATGCCTTAATAAATAAATAAATAAATAATCCTGTAGCAATTCTTCTTTTAACCTGTCCTGAATTGCCCAATGGGACCGCTATCACCTTTCAGAAAAAACTGCGGAATCAGACTAACATCCGAGCTAGTAGATTGTACCTACTCGGTCGTAATTTTTATTTAAAAGATGAGTTTAAGTATTTCTCACACTAATTAAAACTGAAAATTAATGTATAATAATTTAACCAATTTATTATAACAGCATTGATTATAACTCCATCTATTCATAAAATTTTTTAGCGAGCAAAATGTTCGCCGCGTATCTTTTGGTCGGTAGTGATAGAACAAGTCAGTAAAGGTAGACATACATAAAGAAGAGCTTTAGTTCCGAGCACGGAAGATCGGATTAAATAATCAATTAACTTTCGCAAAAGCGGCGAAAGTCTTAATGCATTCACGAGGATCAAATTAAAATATTTTATGCAAGGCGCACGCTGTAGTGTTGTTCTGGAACTACGGGCATTTCGTTTTATACTCGTCAAGCATCGGGTATAATCGTGTGAATACGAATATACCCGATGTTTGACTCTTCAAGACGTAACATCTGTTTGTTAAATACTTTCTACCTAGCTATTAGCTTCAATTCAGGCCATCTGGTGTTGAGTGGTCCCTGCAGCCAATGGACACCCACTTCTAACCTCAAATAGGATTGAAGTCCTGCCTGAGGTCGACCACATTGGTTGTTATTCCTAAGGAATAAGTTGGAATGTTTCGTGTAAGTGTCTCTTATTTACACCAAACCCTTAAGACCAAATGAGCGTTTAACATTTCGGAGTCCAGTCATGTAGTGTTCGACCACCTTTAACACAACTGTAGCCACAGTATGATGACAAATAAATGTTTGGTTTGTTAGGATTGAACAAGTTAACACTTTATAAGATTTTTTTATTTTATTAGAAATATTTTTTAATGTGACAGTCAGTGTGGATAATTTCAACAAGGCCTGCAGTGACCACTTAACATCAAGTGGACTGTCTGCACGGTCGTTTGCTGCTTTCCTCGCATAAGAAAAATAAAAACCCAAACGGGTATTGAATTTTTTGTACCCACGAATTGCCTTTGGATTCCCATAGCTTCCATTAATAATGATAATCGGCTGATCTATAATCGTTATTTAATCGAAATTTGATAACCGTTTAGCAACCGGCGCATCCCTAGCGTGCAGTTAGCTCCGCCTCGAGATATAATTAAAAGCACCACAAATCCTAGCTTTCCATAATTCACTTAATTCTCGTCTGATTTGCATATCGCTCGGCGCTAATATGGATAAATTATCAACGGATGGTAAAGTTTCCTGGAATTGGAACTGTTTGTTATTTTGTTTTAATACAGCGATTCCATCTAGAATATTTAGTTTTGTCCTCGCACATAAAACAGTAACAAAAAAAATTAATAGTACAATTCCATAGCTCAGTTGGGTTGATTTCAGATATGAAGTCTTATGGAAACGATAAATAATAATACAGATGTGGTATTTAAAGGCGGTAAACCACTAAAAGCGGAAATATTGAATTTTTGTACCCACGAACAGTTTTTGCATTGCAATAGTTTCCTTTAATAATGATAATCGGCTGATCTATAATCAGATCACTGCTATAGTATTTCTACCGAATAACACAGTTGTAAAATTGCTATATTTTAGTTTTGTGAGTATGGTGAGGCAGGTTCACTCTTGAAGCGATTAATTTTAGTCCTCGGAAGCAACACACCTTTATCGATTTTCGATTGGACATCTTTTCTATAGTTGGTTGCAGATATGCTAAGGTGGCACTGACGACTTAACACCAGAACGTCTACGGTTCACTTCTCTTGTTTACTTCTCCTATAATAAATAAATTATTCGTTTACGATGTGTACATCAACCACATATATGTGGAGCGACCAATCCCAAATATTGCTAAAGTTAATTTAAGATGTGTTGTTGCAATAGCAGACGGATCGAGCCGTGCTCTGTTGCTACTAGCTTTGCTATCGCAATTACATCATGTTTACAATATAAAGTAGGTTCTAATCCACTTGTGCGGATATTAATCCTCAGAAGCATATGCGCATGTAGCATTAGCATATGATCTATGATCTGTCTGAGATATATAGGTGAAGATGAATCCTTGTTTGCAAATACAAAATATCGAATGAGAATTTAAAACGTGTTGAACTACAGTTCGTTCGGTGAGATACCACCGTCGCCGTCATAATCCACCGAGAAGCAGATATTGTATTTTGGTTGGAGAGGCGTGGTTGCCTGGTATAGTTAACGCGGCGACCATCTTAGTCCTCAGGAGTAGTGACGTACGCACGATCTCAGATAGGATCGGTTTGGTCTTGTTCGGCCTGTTTGAGGTTAGATGTGCGTGTTCATGGGCTGCAATGAGCACGTAACATCAGGGGGCATGGACGTTCGTTTGCTATTCCTGTAAGAAAAAACTTTATGTATATATATGGTTAGAGTGGCCTACGATACGGTGACAGTGATTTTTTACCATCAGATTGACTTCATGTCTGTTTGCTACTGTCGTGTTAAAAATGTCAAATAACAATAAGGTAAGGAAATAAAGGTTGCTGCGTGCTTTATAAAGTGAGCTCCATTTGCAATATATCACCTGGCCGCGAGCGCTGAAATCGCCGAAACCGAAGTACTACTCATACTGACAATATCCACGAGCATAACGTCCGCTGAAAGCAGTGGCGTGGCGCGTCATAATTTGGCGGTAATAACCACAGAGCAGGTGTCGAATAGAAATTCCTTTGGGAATATACGACAACGATATTTGGAAAACCCGTACGGGACAGCAGTTCCCATACGTCTAAATGATGAATTTAGACGATACGGATTTCTAATGTAGGATAATGGGTGCAAAAAGCATTTTATTAATATACAGTACGGCGAAGATAGATGTCGCTACAGTAGTACAGTACTGTAGTGTTTTGTTGCAATTAATGATACACGACGATGTAAACACTGCTAACCTAGGGGCATGCATTTTGACCGCCCACGATGAGAGCTTCCCTTAATTCAAAGCACGTATTTCTGATATTGTTTACCACTTTCTGGAGTGAATGAACGCAATGTGACGAAATCTGAATGCTTGTTCTGTGCAGCATTTTCAAACAGAAGTTCATTTTATCAGCTAGAGTAGATGAGGTCAGTTTAGTAAACTATCGTGTTAACCTTTTTCCTTGCTGTAACGAAACACTAAATTATGATGATAAATAAACATTACCACTTAATATTGTTTGACATTTTGCGATAAACGCAAGTCGTTCTAATTTAAGTATTTAATCTCCATTGCGATATTGGTTATTAATATCAATTAGACTGGCTTACTCGTTCACTTCTTATATAATACTAGGCTTCGACGGCGTTAATTTAAAAAGACGGGATTATTAGATGGTGCTCACATGAACGCAAGAGCTCGTCATACATAGTTACCAGTATATAATGTGGAATCAATTTATGAATATGCTTTCTTTCTTTACTTGTGGGATTAGACATTCTTTATTCATACTAATATTGTGAATGTGACAATAAATTTCTCCAGTTTTTTGGACAAAAGGCAGTTTATGTCCTATTTGCGGATTTAACTAGTCTCTTTGTAAAGTTTTATTGAAATCGGATCAGCATTTTAAGCATGTAAAAATATCAAATAGACAGGGCTAGTTTCGCATTTATAATACGAATACGCGTAGTAAAGTATAATATGCAATTTGTGGCAAGCAGGATCTGTACATGTTAGAATCGTATGCCCATGACAGATCTATTTGATATCTGCTCTGTGGTTATAAGACACGTCGTTCGAAACAATGGCGCTAATTGAAAACAGCGTGAGGTTGGCTCGCCGGGTGTTTTGTGATAAATTTAATTAAAATCGCAGCGTAGGTTGTATCCGTGGCGTAGCGCGATTTATTGCAGCTTTGTTCCGCACTTTTACAATACAGGTATTGTTTACGCGCGAAAATTGTGCTCTTAGAGGTAACTATTCAGGAGGGTAGGATATGTTTTTTTTAATATAGAACGGAAACAGCAAAAAGTATACATCACTCGTTTTTATGTGAGAAGAATAGCAAACGAGCTTGCAGATTACTTGATGTTAAGTGGTCATTGCAGCCCATGGACACCCACATCTAACCAAATAGGACTGAAGTGTTTTCTAAGATCGTACGTCATCTACGTTACTACGCTTGAATACTGAGACTACACTATCTCACGGTTTCAAAAAGCATTTAAGCCAAGAACAACTATTTAATTATATTCTGCCCTTCCCGTCTCCGATGAATGCTTTACCGGCTTTGTTCGCAGGCGACATTCGAGGAATCATATTCATTGTTTTACGAATAGAACGAATAATAAAATATTGATTTATTCTACAGATGGGAATAACATTGTAGAATGATTAAGTCAAATTCGTTAATTCATCATTAATGTATTATTATATATACAACATATTATTTTAATAGTTCGTCTGAGTAGGTGCTACCCCCATTTTAAGGACAACTTTTAGACATGTAGGTAAACTCGTCATTTTTTCTTTCATTGTTTAAGCAAGTAATAATAAATTTTGGATGCTCACATAACTTCAAAGACGAAAGATCAGAATTGCGTGTGCTGATTTTTAATTTTGAATTTTACCACTGGTGGGCATGAGCTTCCTACGAATGGGGGAGGCCTGAACCATATTCCACCACGCTATTCTAATGCGCATTGGTGGAGGTAATTACTTGAGGGATTAGTGATCAGGTAATTACTTAAGGGGAATGCGGGAACATTTACGTGTGCGCTGTCCACGTCCAATCTTCTTGGGGAATAAACTGAATGGTTCTGCATATAGCAATAGCGATAATGTAGTAGTGTTTGTTTTATTTCTATGTAACAGGCGAGCTAGAACCTGTATGATTCTAGCCTGATATTTACTAGCCTCTGTAATTCTTCAAAGCAAAACCAAGAGTGGAGCTGGAGTCCTATCTGAAATAAATTACAGACCTGTTGTTTCTTTTTTAAATATGCAAATGGACACGAGCATGCTGTATTAATGCATGTATAATGGTAAGCGGGTTCAATAGCTCATCACAAAACCCACAACATTCCCACTGTTGGGCACGGGTCTCCTCTTAGGATGTCGAAGGGTGCGGATTGGACGATTTCACATACTTTCGAGAATTTTGCATAGAATTTTTTGATGTGTAGGTTTCCTCACGATGTTTCCTTTACCGTTAAAGCAAGTGATAATTCATTTATAATACGCACATAAGTTTGAAAAATTATAGGTGTGTATGGGATTCGAACTCCAGACCTATCGCATGAAAGACCGAAACTTTACCACTAGGCCGTCATTGCTTATGCAAAGCAGCTCATAGACAATCGCAATTAATCCCAGGTAGGATTAAGGTTGTTAGGCGGCAGAACCATAGTTTGTCCGGGGAGATACCACCACCACCCCCACAATCCATTGTGAAGTAATTCTTGTGTTTTGGTTAGAGAGGAGTGGTCGCCGGGTAAACTTACAGCGAGGCGAGCACCTTAGTACTCAGAAGTGATCACTTAACATTTGGTGACATGTACGCGACATGTAACATATAAAAGCGGAATCACGAAAAGATATACCAATTATAAACGCTTACTTTAATATAGATATAAAACTTAGCTATACTCGCATATAAAGATTATTGCATAGCGACGCGTGCTTCAGTGCACAGAGCCAGGACCAGCCGAGCTGTCTCCGCATCCTGCAGGTAATAACTTCCGTTGTCATCGCTCTAGCTTTCACGTAGACTCTGGAATATTTAGTGGTATTATGTAGAATATTGTACGCGTATTGAAAGTGTTAACACTCTGAATTTTTTTATAAATATATTCTGTTCATGTTATGGATTTAGTCGTACAAAATGTTAGTGAATAATTATTTCTGATAAGCGCCATTTAAAATCGAGTGTCGCGCTTTTTGAACGGTTGAAATTGTTATGAATATTTTTAACTAATTTCAGAATGAATGAAACACTTGCTCATTTTCGTCTTCCTTCAAGAAGCTGGCATCAAGGTAACTGCCGTGGGGCGTACAAACAATGGGACAGTGGGGCTCTGTAGCCCGCACTTTTTACACGTATCTGTCCAAGCGGTTGATCGATTCTATAAATTCCAAAGGGCTGGCGCTTGCTTTAATAAATGAATTAGCTTAACTATTCAACCAGCTAGCGTTCTGAGAACTCATCTAAAGCAAAGCGATTTAAAGCTTTTTTTGTTATTCCGTTCTTCATATTTCCATATTTTCATATGCTTCTTATTTCCATATTTTCTATGTATATTTCTTACGTAGGTTTAGCTTTCTTTCATTTATCAGTTTAGTTAACGTAAGTTGATTTCACATCGTTAATTAAAATCCTTGAAAATAATATACATATAGTGAAAAAAATATGCCATTTGTTTAAAAACATTCTTAAAATCCAAGACCGTCTAATAGAGCCAGTAACTTCACTGCTACAGGACAATGAAATAAGACTCGCAGAGTATCTTGTAATAACTACATTACGGAAATATTTCTGTTAGCTTTTCCGCAGTCCCGCTACAAGATCAGTAGCAGAAAGCGACGTAAAGCAGTTAGCCGTTAGTTTATGTTCCACAGTGTATTGTGCTCGTTCCTCGGAGCTTCTTCCTCGGTAAATGATGCCTGCTACATCTCAAAGGGTGTTTAATGCTACATATTTTCGCATTAGAGATGGTGGAATCCTTCGTGACGCGACTCCAGAGGCACCAATGCGGCATCTATTTCTGCGTTATAATAGCAGCGTTAAACGGTGTGATATGTTGTGGTTCGAATGGTGAAGTAATGGAGAGACACTTATGTAAAGTGTTCTAATTTGATCTCCAAATAGAAACACATCGGTGGCTAATAGTGCTTGTGGATTTATCATCCGGTGGACTGCTTACTCTTTTGGTATTAGAATGATATAAAAAATATCGTGTTTAATGGAAATTGGTATGGCATATAAAAATAAATAAGATTTTAACAATTAAAAATATTATTTACAATATTATTAACAATTTTTTTAAGGTTTGGTTCCTGAACGATCAACAGGACCTTATTACTAAATCTACGAAGTCTATAGGTATAAATGGTGATAAGTACAGAGCTGAATTTCCCAGGATAGGTGTTACGGAGCATGCACCAAAAAAAAATAGGAATATAATTAAAACTTAGTTAAGATTCCATAAGAATATCTATTACTAACTTACTGTCTATCCATCCTATCTTTAAAGTGTTGTAAATGAACCGTAATACTTATTTTAAAAAATGCAGGTATACGTTATGCCATGCTTCTATGTAGTATATAGAGTGTGCATTCGATCAAGTAGTGATAGCCTAGTGGTTAAGATTCCGGCCTCTCCCACTGGTAAGCCGGTTAGAATCTCGCACGCACCTCTGATTTTTCGCAGTTATGTGCATTTTAAATTAATTATCACTTGCTTTAACAGTGAAGGAAAGCGTCGTAAGGAAACTTGCATGCCTGAGAGTTCTCTGTAAAGTTATTGAAGGTGTGTGAAGTCTATCAATCCGCACTTAGCCAGCGTTGTGGACTGTGGCCTAACCCTCATTCTGTGAGGAGATTCATGCCCAGCAGTGGAACATTAGTGGGTGTGATAATGATAAATGTAGTATGTTATCATATAGTATGATAAGCATCACTAATGCTGTTGATAGCAATAAATAAATAGATTAAGTCAATAAAACACTGCTCAATTAGCCACTTACATAGCATATAATAACAATTAGATAACGGAAAATTTGTGTTGACTGCCTGCATTCCCACATCGGCGGAGAAGCAACGCGAAGCAGTTAGGCGCTAGTTTATGGCCCGTAATGCACTATCCGCTGGCTCTTGGATAAATAATGTCGGCTACATCTCTTTAAGGAGCACTATTTCAACACTTAACGTGGGTTATGACTTCCTACTGTGATAATCGTCGGTAAAAGAAAGTCCCATTATTTTACTTCATAATTTAACTGCACTTTATTTTATAATCTTCTTTAATATTTAAATCGTATTGTTTAACTCAAACATGAAGATAGAATTGGATACAGAAGGGAAATTGGAAGTCTTATATCTCTCTCTCTCTACTGCTGAACATAGGTCTCTTACAAAGTGCTCTATGGAACCTTATAGAAGTCTTATGAAACCCGCGGTGTATGCAACACGTGCGTGACGCAGCGGTAACCAAATCGTTCAGACACGAAGAAGGTTTCGGGTTTGATTCCCAGACAGGCAGATATCTAAAAGATGAATTGAAATTTCTGTTCAGGGTTTGGGTGTTTGTGTATCCTTTGTACGTGTTCACGGCATCCACGACACAGGGAATCCTCGTGTGAGGCAGAGTGTAGAAAAAGTTATTCTTATAATAAAAAAACATATTGTAATTCATATAAAGTTTTAAGTCAATCTTATTATGTTTAAAATAGGTACTTTGTACTTGAATGTTTCCGGTGTCCCTGAACTTTGAGTGTATAATGTCAAAAAGTAATCGTGATATTCTTATGTTGACAAAAATTTAAATTATCACGCACCGTAAGGTATTTAAAATTTTTGATGTCACAAACAAAGCCAGAAAAAAAGTTACTTTTTAAAGGGCCTCATCATTGTTGAACTCCTTATTTCTCGGCATTTATCTCTGTCACACATATCCCTCTGTTCCTTGTTACAGATAATCGCGGAAGCTATTACCTGCAGGATGTCGGATGCAGCACCTTGACTGCCGGGTACGCTGTTCATCATGTTTTTATGTAATCGAAGTAGTAAATGACCATACGACGCTCCTGATTTTAAAGGGGAGATCCCATAATAATACAGGAGTTGCCTTAAGTCGATCTCAGGTGCAATGTTGCCCCCAAGAATATTTTTTTCTGTGAGAAGAATAGCAAATGAGCGTGCAGGCCATCTGATGTTAAGTGGTGATGTCAAGTTGAGTAGTAATGTCAAGTTAAGTAGTTATGTTAAGTTAAGTGGTGATGTTAAGTAAACTGTGTCTGTGTCTGCAGTCCACGGATACCTGATAATAATCGTAGTGTCTCTCGGCGGCTTTCTAATGTTATAAAAATATGTTATAAAAATTGGTGTGGTGTGGGTGAAATTGCCTAGAGGGTGTAGGCTGCAGTTTGCACTCTACGCTACGCATTTGATACTTTTATATAGTTTATATCTTTAGAATTATCAATTCCTGATATTCAAGTTCAAGTGGACAGTTCAAGCTGTCAGAATATAGTTTTTCGATATGTTTTATAACAAAGTTGATGAGTAGTAAGCAGTGCATTTGCCTAAAATCCGTATAAAACGCACCTGGCTGTGTAATTTGTGATTCGTACACCTATCCCTAAGGCAGCGTGCACACCACCGCGCACACGTACGGATGTTACATTTCACTTTGGACGATTTACATCTATGACTTTCATGTTAGTTTGAGGAGTTTGTTATTTATCTTAAGTGCGTGGCTGAAAGCTGGTGGAATTGTTTGGGCAGGATATGGTAAGGCTATACCTTTATAGCATCGAAGTGGAAAACGAAAATGAAATCCGCTTTATGGCAAATAGACATTACCGCCTAAAGACGTTATTGTAGTTACTAGTATCATATTTGTAATTAACCTTAAACACAATACCTATATATAGTCGGTCACAGGTGCATCGAGCTCTGAGAACTATGTTGGAACACTTCGTATCTCTTTCCATTACCATACCTTTAAACCAGTGCATGCCAGTACCTATCACTGCTCTTAAGTCAGAAATATGTGTGGTGGTAATGCCAAATAATTTATATCTTCTTAACGAAACGATGGAAACGAAAATGATAAAGTTTTATTAGCGGTTCCGAAGGACCGGTCAGGGTTCCCTTAGGTAGCACATTGCTTTCGATACGCCGTTGCTCTAACTTTAAGTCTTCATTTCTTTGAACAAATTTATTTTCAAGCAACGCTGAACAAGTCAAGGGGCGAACGCTTACATGTATCCCCGGTCTTAGAGAAACGGATTTGTCTGTCTGATACTAAACTTTGCATATTTATTACCCAACCCTCAAAAGGCCACGGGGGCTTGTGTGAACGCTGCGATATATCTTGAGGATCACTCTCGGAATGTGCCGTGGCAGCAATATCGTTTGAGTTTTAATTTTGAAATATTTTAAGTAATATAATATTATATATTTT
>DWKL01004913.1:0-10256 GCA_018249415.1 Phareas burnsi
GACATCTGTAATAAACTCCAATAGGATTGAAGGTTCTGCGTGATACCTGACAGGTCGGTTTACTTGAGGTCGGTCACGGATGCGTTGTTACATCTCAGCATTAGGTTCGAAAGCTTCATGTAAATATCTCTTCCTTACCACACCCTTCAAACTAGAACACAGCAGTGTTTAACAGCTGTTATAAGGTAGAACTAGGTGTGGCGATAGTAACTTCGAAGGTAAACCACAAAAGGTCCCCCCATCTTTATCGATTATGGCACAATTATATCGCTGGGGGAAGTAACGAAAAACTGAGCTCTAAGTTCTATAAATGCTGCTTAATACGGAGTTCCTGGAATGCAGCCAATATGGCGGAATTCTGTCTCCAATACAATTATGCCTACGCAACCATTCAATGTCTTTCTACCGATGAAATCATAAAGAGACCCGGAACGAACTGAATAAGATGTTAATGTAGTTTTATACAATAACATTCGTGACCTACATTATTAATAAACGACTTTTAATTTGTATTAATATTAAATACTTAAGGCGTAGTATTGTTGCTGAGTTATTTAGATCTATATTTATGTGTGTATGGATTTCAATTATGTGAGTAAAACAATGACTTAGATGGGACATTTTGGCAGTGTCGTGTTTATAGGACAGCGATATAGGTTCGACCTTAATTTGCGTCCGTACTTTTCTTTAGGCCTTATTAAGCTTATTTTCAAAATATCTAAATCGATCTTGACGAAACATTCTCCAAGAGTGACTAAGTTTGTAGAGAATTATTTTGACTATTTTAATCTCTGTAATGTTTAGGTTCTATGCACGAATATTTAAAATTATATAATATAATGGACTGACAAGCTTCGGGAAATGTATATGCATTAGAAATTTATATTTTTTAACGTTTGTTTATTAAACAAGAAAGTAAAGAAAGAAAATGAATAATTTATTTTAGCCGTCATTAATGTTATACATACGTTTTTTTATAACAGAAATATTTCGTGTGTTTTTTATAACAGAAGTAATAAATCATATTGCACTATTTAAATTTGGAATAAGGAAGTTATATTCAAGAGTATAAAAAATATTCGATATGATACAGTAAATATGATACACGCGTGAATGATTGATGTATTATACAATCTGATAACATTGTAAGTCTTTGGCAATTGGAATATAATCATGTCGTCTTACTTTTATATAAAATTGCTAGCGTTCTAAAGACCCATTATGGATATAACAATACTATATAATGTATAATATATGTATAAGAATATTAGTCACTTAATGGTCGAGTTTATTTATTGTAATATATGCTATAGATGTAAGATTGGAACGGGACTGCGCCTGTGTTAAAGATATTTTTGAAAAACTAACAGATATTGAGTATTTAGTGGTTTCCGAAAACAATACATTTTTTAAATATTTGTCTGTTCGTTTGAGAATCAGGCAAATGTGTTTGATTGTTTTAAAGGTCATACAGTCAGACTTAAATATTACTATAAGTTTAAACAAGAGAAGGGAAGGGAAGGGATTGGGAAAATATAAGCTTTGACTGCTTGTACTTTATGAAGTTTGGGATGTCATAAGCTTGACAAGTCATTTCAACTGAGGTCATTTTTCACGTGGGCAGCAGAAGTCTAGTATTATAGACTGTATTATAAAACATTTAAATAATTCCGACATGAATGATTTTTAATTATTTCACTACACTACATTTTAGATGACGAATGAATGACGAATGAAATGAATGAATGATGAAAATTGAAGAATATATCATTACTCACGAACAATATTGCTAATATTGATCAATTGTAATACGTTAAAAATTTCAATTAAATAAATCACGAATTAACTTAATGTACGTCCGTTATTATATTAATGTTTTTTGTTACTTAAAATTAAAATTTTATTACGTTTTAATTCAAACACGGATAAGTAAGTACTTACGAACTTATATTAATTACAACAAGCGAATTGAATTTCGTGTTCAACAGAAAAGGTTGTTATGTTACAATTTCATGAAAATTCGCATCATTATGTTACTACGTATCAGATTTTGATAAAATGGCGCTTCGCTTGGTGGCGATCGAGTGGCACAGACGAGTTGGTCAGGTAACTGATGCTTAAGTTCTTAATGCACTGCTAGCGTAGAACGATACACGATGTTGTTTTTTTTTTATGTTTGTAAAGTAGCAAACGAGCATGCAGTCCACCTGATGTTAAGTGGTCACTACAGCCCATGGACACCCACGTCAAACTTCGAACAAAACCGAAGTTCCGTTTGAGGTTGTATATGGATGCGTCACTACTCTTGAGGATTATGATGGTCGCCTCGCTATATGTGTGCCTGGGACCCGCACCTCTCCTACTGAAACACAAAAGCTGCTTCACGGCGGATTATGAGGTTGGCGGTGATACTTCCCCGGATGAACTATAGTTCTACCACCTATATACTTTGCTGCACTATAGTCATAATACATTTATATGACTTTCTTCCATGATTTATTCATACATATACTATAGCCTGGCACTTGACATTTAATTTTAACCTCCTCTTTAGTGGGACATTTTGATTCTTAGCTTAAAATTTAAATCTATCTAACATAAAGCTACACAACAATATTTTATTCAAACTGTTTTTTGTCAAGTCTTTTTCTTACTTAATTTCTTTTTCGCATTGTATAGCGGTTTTCTAACACATCATTATCGACCCATTGCTGTCGCACTACTGGGCACGGGTCTCCTTTCATAATGAGAAGGGTTAGCCCATAGTCCACCATGCTGGTCAAGTGTGGATTGGTAGACTTTACACATTTCCACAACTTCACAGAGAACTCTAAGATGTTTTCCTTCATCGTTAAAGAGAGTGATAATAATACGAACATAACATAGAAAAATCGGAGATGTGTACGGGAATGGACCTCCGGAACCTTTGCGTGAATGACAGGAATTTTAAAACTGCTTATATAACACAACTATGAAATTTAATCTACATAGTGGCAACTTCGTATTAAATGGCAGTGACATACGGACGAATCAACGACAAGACGGACAACGAAATTATAAGGGTTCCGACTTTGCAATTTGGAAACAGAACGCTGCAAAACGAATAAGTTATAGCTTTTAGGAGGCATTAGCATTTAGCCTCTAGGCATAGAACAAGTGGCTCGCTTAGTTTTTACGCGTCAGTACATATACACGGAGCCTTACATAACACAATTGAGGTAACTTAGTCGCGTACGAGTCATTATGCGCGGTTACAATCTCGAGATCTTTTTATGCGCTCGATTAGGGACGCATGGACACTTTCAATTTGTTGTGCTTTTGTGGTTCATGCCGTAGCGCGAAATAAGGGCACTTTTGTCCAAGCGATTGTTATTGCTGAGTGTAGAAATTAAGGTGAGAATAGGTTTTTTATTTTTGTTAGAAGGGTTTTTTTTTATGTTAGAAGAAATAGCAAACGAGCTTGCAGGCCACCAGATGTTAAGTGGTCACTGCAGCCCATGGTCACCTACATCTAACTTTAAACAAAACTGAAGTTCTATCTGAGGTCGTACGTAGATGCGTCACTACTCTTAAGGATTAAGCTGGACGCCTCGCTGTAAGGGTGCCCGGTAACCGCAGCTCTCCAACCGAAACACTAAAACTGTTTCACGGCGGATTGTGAGAGCGGTGGGGGTACATCCCCGGACGAACTATAGTTCTACCACCTAAAATAGGGTAACAAACGATCATTCAAGCCACCTGATTGAAAGTGGACACAGCAACACATGGATGTCCATGTGTTACCATCTAACTTCAAACAAGACTGAAGTTCAATTTAAGGTTGTATGTAGACGTTCTACTCTTGAGGACTGACTGACTGATCCCGCTTGTAAGTACACCTTACGACCATACCTTTCCAACCGAAACTCAAGAATTCACTGCGGATATTGAGAGCGAATGTGGTAGCCCTCTTGTCAAACTTTAGTCCTACCACATATTAATCATAGCATAGAATTTAATGATAACATGCAGTCCATCTAATCGCAAGTGGTCACTACCGCCAGTGGACATCTTTACTCGACCTTATAGAATTTAAGTCCTACCGGAGATCGGTCATAAAGGCGTTGCTATATTTGCGAACTAAGTTAGGACGCCTCGTTTAAGTATCTCTTTTATCAATCCGTCAAATTGGAACACAACAGCGTTTAGAACTTTTTTTATAAGGCAGAAATATTTATGACGGTGTTGTCTCTGGAGACGGACAACCTTTATACATTATGTATTAATGTTTAATATTTATATGTTTATTTTAATAATTATTAATTTTTATATCTATTTGAAAACGTTCGATCTATTCATCAGCTTTGTTCAGTTTAGTATTAGACATAGTTGTTCCCTAAAAGTAGGGTTTGGTCGAAGTAATTGTGTGTGCGTGTTTTTTTATAAATAACCTGGTGATAATGCAGATGGGCCATTTAAAAAGTGGTTACCGTTTCGTATGAACATTTGCAACACCAGAGGAGTCCCCAATGTATCGCCGGCTTTCAGGGAGAGCTCTTTTTGTATCTCTTTTGAAGGACCACATATGACAACGCTACTGGAATACCAGAAATATGACGAGTTCTTGTCAGCAATCGAAATGGACGACTAAACTCTTAGTCCCCTACCAACACTTACAATACACTCGGTAAAGGAGGATTATTAGGATTATTCATACCAATACCAACAACAATACCAACCGTAACAACAACCTCCGTTGCAAAAACATCCATATGGTACCCAAAAAATATAGCTTCAAAGCCATGACATTGTCCATAAGCGGTGATCGTTTAATGACAATCAATTTGTATGTAAACAGATATATGAAGGCAAAATTATATCTCGGAACGTTAAGTAGGAAGTGACTAAGTCCTATTTGAAATCCCGGAGCTTCATCCGCCATGTCATCTAAGCAGTGTGGTCACCGATTTGCTTTGTAAATAATAGTCACATAACTCGAACTCTCCTCACAAAAGGACACGTCTTGAACCTAGTTCCCCAAATCACTGAAAATGTGAGTACACCTTATCTACACATATCTACATATAATATTTATAGTAATATAAATTATATTTAAAAAAATGATGTAAAAATGTATGTAAAATTATATTTAAGATAGATATTGAATTTGTTATCTCAATATAGCAAATAGCTGCAGAACGAGTGCGCACATAAAATATATGTACCACACACGTAAATAGCTGGAGGGAATTTTCTCAACAACATTATTACCATTATTCACGGATGATTTACGAACGGTTCGCAAACAACAGGGCTTGACATGTATTGACTTCTGTTGTTTGGACCATTACTATCCCATCATTCCCCTCAATGGTATTAGAGAGGTCCAACTTCGTATGTTTCAAGGCTTATGCGTTTGAATAATACATTGTTATTGAATTCGAAAGGGCGTCAATTTTATATAGTACATTTATAAGTTACACACTTATTCTTAGTAGTCCGGGGTCACAACTTTGGCAAAGGGAGGTTTTTACCTCACTGTGACAGAAGGAGGGTTATGTTTTAAGTATGTATGTTAATTTCTTTTCACGGGCCACAATCTAAACAGCTCGAGGGATTTTAACATATGATATGTCGTTAGATTTTTTTGGAAGAACGAATGACACTTGGCACACCTTAAAAAAAAAACTAAATGGCGTCTTTGATTTGCTTTTTTTGGCGCGGAATATGCGACTAAATTAATAGTGTTTTTGCAGACGAATCGATCCAGATGTCTCTGCGTGTTAGGGTTATGCTGACTACGGCAGTGGCTCTACGTGGGTCGTCACTGAATCATCTCACGATATTCATTTCCGATAACATTAATATGCGAGCAGAGTAAAAATTACGTAAGCCCATAGTCACCTTTCATTACCCTTTGCTCACTCTATGTTTCCCATGATGAGAAAACATAGAATGCATGTCAAAACAAAGTAGCGGTTGGTTCTCAACATTACATAAGTCGGCTTAGCATTGGCATTTTATTATGTAACTTGAAATAATACATTAACTAATAAAGCTGAATACTGCACCTGTCGCAACACGTATGAAACGTGATTAACCGGAGGTGTTTCTTATAAACACTTCGCGATACTTTGTTTTTATTATATTTTTGTAGTATGAAAGTGGCAAATGCGCATGCAGGTCACTTGTCATTAAACGGTCACCGCTTATGGACAATGTCATGGCTCTGAAGCTATATTTCTTTGGGTTATATATGGATGTTTTTGCAACAGAAGTTATTGTTACAGTTTTTTATTCTATTACACTTTTATATAATATAACAGCAGTGATAGCCAAGTGTCCAAGCCAAGTCAGGGGTTCAGATCGTGCGTACTAGAAATCAATCATCGCTTGCTTTAACGGTGAAGAAAAACATCGTGAGGAAACCTGTATATTTGAGAGTTTTCTGTAATATTCTTGACGGTATGTAAAGTCTACTAATCCGCTCATGGCCAGCGTGGTGGACTATGGCCTAACCCCCATTCTGTGAGGAGACCCGTGCCCAGCAGTCGGACATTAATGTCAGAAATGGTCACAGGACATGGGTACTGGATTGAAATTGGCTTTAAAAGAGGAGCATTTGTATATGCTACATCTCCGCGTCTTTTATGTAACGGATTTTACAATATCACGGCAACCTGGCTAGACATGTTCCAGATAACTTCAAAAAGTTAATAGAACTGGGTCAGGTATTAACTTTTCTCAGTTGTCTGGAAACTGTAACGTGGACCGATGTGGTGATAGAACCAATTAATACGAGTTTCCATGATGTTCTGTATCTCGCAAAAGATCATGAAACATGGAAGAGCATATCCAAAAAAACTGTCATGACTGGTCAATAACCCCCAGTAATGAGGAGACAACGACGAGGAACAAATATGCAAATAATATATAGAATATAGGTAATTATGAATAAAAAATATATACCGTTTATACGAACGTTATTTTACTGAGAACATTTACAAACTAAGAACCATATGGAAGTATTTAAAAAAGTATGCTAATGACCGCACCATATTGACACTATTTGTTCAGACATTTCGACATTCAATAGTAAATAATTTTAGAGAAAACGCCATCAAGTGGTTACTTTGTAAGCTACGTAATCGGAAATATCTATAAATAATATTTGAAGTTAGTTTTTAGAGAAATTGAATGTATAGTAAACATTGTTCAAATGCGCCTACATAAATACACGCGCAGACTTTTTAATACAATAGAAGGGTAAACAGTTAGACTGGTGTTACATAGTTATTTCAGTAATCTTCGAACCAAATCCGAATGGAAGGAATCTTAGGGCCAATCACGACTGAAGACTAAATTGGAATGAAGCCTGCTTTATCAATCCCAGCAGATCAGAATACATATGCATTACATGCAAGCGTTGTTACAGTATAAGTGTGCACACATATGTGTGTGCGTTACATATATCTTAGGAGTGCTAATAAAAGTTTAAATTGAATGCACCTGCATGTCTTAAGGTGGACGTCAGCGGCTGTGACAGTATTTAACTATTGTAACTGTTTACGAATGTGAGTTATGTATTTTAGTTCCAGCCCCATAAAAACTTTAATCTTCTTCTAGGTAGGGGATTCGAATGCTTTTAAATCAGGGACTAAATTATATTTTTATTCTTGGTAGGGACCAAAGTTTGTGACTCATAAACGTGAAACTATTATTCACCACACTGAATTGGCGGCAATATTTTGTCTTCGCGAACAAACTGCGTTTCACCGAGGAATATATGTATTGAATTGGTTATATACCATGGAGGTGTCATTAAAATAACCGCTTCATAAATATTACAACTAGCTATATTTAAAATAATATTATACTCTAATTGACATACCCACATCTGTTAGACGAAAAAATGTAATAATTGTAAAAACATGATTACATTCCACATTTATCCAGGCTGTACAAGTCATATCTAAGTCCAATTAAGTATCCCGTCAAAAATGATTAATGATCATCAAAGCATTAAGTATGGTATTATGTATATACCTATTTAATTGGTGCACTGAAGGTTGTTTAAAGTATCTATTACAAATTTCAATTTCATTAATAAGTTGAAAATCTAAGCTCAGCTCTGAAATTAACTATTGCTTATTTAATTTTGTCGTATCAAGTAACCATTCGTTTGTGAGATACAACTTTGTACCAGGTAATAGCAGAGTATTAACAGACACAGATTAAAAAATAATTTACATAAAGCATCCACGTCGCGGAAACTATTGTCCAATAAAATTTCTGTCATTCAACTTTGATTAGGTCCAAATACATGTTTATACGTTGAAATAATGGGCGGTTTATATAGTTATAATAAGGAAAAAGAGAATAAGGACTTAGTGTTTATTCTTAGATAGATAGAAGAGTAGATCTATAAATGAATCTGAACGATGTACATCGCAGATGTAATTGTCAGTCTATAGGGGCTATCACAATGGGACATTAGTTTCACGCAGACTCTGTCTAATGATTATATTTTAAGATACTATTAAAAACTTGATACTTGGTATAACTATAATTTTACCGGGGAGATGCCACCGGCTCTCTCCCAATACGCCGTGAAACAATATTTGTGTTTCGATTAGAGAGGTGTGGTTGTCGGATACACTTACAAGTGAGGCGACCATATAAGTTCTCAGAAGACGCATTTACATACGACGAGGATTTCAGTTAGGACTTCAGTCCCGTTAGATTTGTTAGTTTTTGCATTTTATTTTATTTTTGAAGAGTATTTAATTCTTTTTACAATTATTAATACAATTCCTTAATTTTCTTTACATTTAAAATATTTTGAAGAAATTGAAATGTTTAATGTACTTCCCATAATAGTTTGATATTAAATCAAAAACGCTGTTAAATTAACTCGGTCCGAATTTATCAAAGTCTATATCAAATCAAATGGCCTGATTTTATTTTTTATGCTGTACATGAAGTAGGCGATTATTCAATTGCATCTACATGCCTAATGGAGTTTCTATATCCTTGAAAGTGATTACATTGTATAACGATTTCCGTGACACCTGAACTCAAGCGCGGTTGGTTACTAAGGTTTCTAAAAAAGTAACTTTGAAGGTGGTGCCTTTTGTGGTTCGACTTCAGATGCATCTTATTTCATAACAACAGTGTCAAACGCTGCTCTATTCTGGTTTGAAGGGAGTGGTAAAGAGGAGTCCCTTACACGAGGAGTTACAAATTATTCCTCAGGGGAAAAGCGTATCTGTGGGCGATCTCAAGTAGTACATCTTCAATTCTATTTGTGGTTGATTACAAACGTCCATGGGTGGCAGTGACCTCTTATCATTAAGTAAACTGCATGCTTGTTTTTTTACGTGAGAAGAGTAGCAAACGAGCGTACGAGCCAGCTTATGTTAGTGGTCACTGCAGCCGATGGATAACCACATCTAAACTCAAACAAGACTGAAGCCCAATCTAAGGTTGTACTTAGATGCGCCACTATTCCTAAGGACTAAGTCGGTCACCTCCCTTATAAGTGTACACCTTCCAACTGAAACATAAGAATTCATTCACGGCGGATTATGGGGGCGTCCGTTTGCTATTTCTGTACTACAAAATAACTAACTTTATCAGGGTCTTGTATGCCAATACTATTATTAACTTCAGCAAATATGTGTTAATAAGAACTAATTTCATTTTAATTGCGACTTTATTTATTATTGTTGTTACTTTCTTACTGAACGGTATGTTTTCTTCTTAGCTAACGCTTTGTTCTTCATATGGCATGTTGTTAAACGTAATACAATTTATTGGTCATCAACCGACTTTTATGTGCAATGTACTGCACTAAGTACGTAATTTAAATACTATTTCTTGTATAACGTGTCTCGTTGCACCTTTAAAAGGCATAAACACCCACATTTTATTTTTACTTTCATTGCACCTCTCACGGAAGTGTTTCAGGAAGCATGTAATCCCACGTTTTTCTACAAGTCTTTAGAAATACCGAGTTCGAACAGGAAGTACGTATAAGAGATATCATCTACATAGTAATGTTAAAAACAATGTCTAATTAAGCTAACAATATTATCGTTCTTTTTTCTAATTAACTTTAATGTAAATCAAATTTTAAAAAAAGTATTGTGGGTGGTTTAGTTTGTTGTATGCCTTTGGACAATGTTTTAAGCGGTACTTCTGACGCGAGTGATCCATCACTTGACCACCGAGCTCAATTACGAGCGGCACACGGTTGGAGTCTTCCTCGATATCGA
>DWKL01004914.1:0-10256 GCA_018249415.1 Phareas burnsi
AAATTCATCATTGATATGTCTGCTTGGCCGAGAAACGAACCTGGAAGACTGCTATGGTAACTGATGCCACGCGGGTCGTCATTAGGTAGCGACTTCTTATTCTACACAAATAAATAAAATGAAATCTGCCCGATATTTCGAAAAAAATCTATTTTCTAAATTTATTTCTAAAATAACAAAAAATAAAAAACCGATTACAAAATTATTTATTATACGGCACTCAGGGCCTGAGCGTTAAAATTTAAAACTTAATATAAATTGATTATGAAAAAATATTATTTTCAAGTGATACAACATGTATACATTTAAGAGTTAATACTCTAAGAGTAAGTAGAACTTAGATATCACGTAAATATCATCATCAACGCATTAATATCCCACTGCCGAGCATGGGTCTCGTCACAGAATGAGGGTTAGGCCATATTCCACCACGCTGGCCATGTGCGGATTGGTAGACTTCACAAACCTTCAAGAACTTTACAGAGAGCTTTCAGGCATGCAGGTTTCCTCACGATGTTTTCCTTCACCGTTAAAGTAAGTGATCATTAATTTGTAATACGCACACAACTTCGAAAAATCAGAGGTGCTTGCGGAATTCGAACCCCCGACCTCCAGTTTAAGAGGCCGAAATCTTAACCACTAGGCTATCACTGCTTTGCTTGGCTGCTGCACGTAAATATTAGATATTTATTTATTTATATTTAATACTTAGATATTATTAATTAAATGTATTTTTACGATTATACGCATATATTCTTTTATGCGTATAATTATAATTATGCGAAAATATACCAGTTTTAATTGAACTAATTTATATGCTACGTCAAGATTTTCTGTGAAATAACCATAACATGTTGTTTATCGAACGCCTCTAACGTATCATATTACACCTGGTGTGAAATTATAACTTTGAATAGAAACGCTCAATTAGGGTTGACATTTAGGCATATATTTGCATTAAGATATTAGATAATTTTGAATTTCAATTTATTGATGCGAAACTCATGGCTTATAAATTGTGAATGAACGTTAAGTTTGTATCAAGAAATTCATTACGCATTGGTATAAAGTCATAAATACCTTATGTTGATTAAAAATAAGGCAACATTCTCACTGGGATGTTTGTTGATGATTTGGCGTGCACATGAACAGGAAATAAGTACATTTTTTAATACAGTACGATATTTAAAGAGGTTAATAAATTTAATAACACAATAACAATGAGTACATGAGATTTTAAGCTAATATTGTCGCGGAAATTATACCTTTGAATTATGTAACGTGTGCTCACGATGGGCAGTTTTTTAATTGCCTATATTTCGACCCAATTGCATGGATCGTGGATGTGATCGAGGTCACGGCGAAACTAGGGTAGCGTGGAGAAACTATTGACAGGCACTAGTGGTAGATTAGTCCATCTACCCTATGTCTAGTTCGTTTTTCTTTTCTGTTTACCATATCACGACCAATAGACTATAAGTGTACCCAGAAATCGCATTTCTTTAACCGAAACACAAGAACGGCGGTGGTACTTCCCCGAACGAACTATAATTCTACCACCACTTCCCGCATGTTCGAGCTGCTTTGCTCTGGTCTATGGTGTAGTAAAGCAGACTACATTAGCAGCGTCTGTGAGGATTTTAATTAAAATTCTAAATCTAGAAGTTGGTTTTGAATGTTGATGAACAAATGATCTTTGATTAAATTGGGAACATTTATTATCACTTATAGCATCCGATAGCGTCTGTACTCATTCTCATAAGACAATCTATTATATGTAATTAATGTGTCACCATGTTTTTCCGGTATGAACTCCGAAACTAACTATTCGATTTTAACGTTTTTTTTTGAAATGTGTTTTGTTCCAACTTTTATTCAGATTTTTTTTATTGCAAAGTCAACGTTTTTCATATTTCGAGCAGTGCAGCAAGATCGCGGACCAAAAGTTCCCAATTTCGTGTACTACAACGTATTGTGTGACGTACATTTTATCTTATCTATGAAAGGTACAATGCCCATAGGAAATGTAATAATTTCGTAACACCAATACCAATTATACTATCTAATAATTGAACAAAATACAGAAAAGTCACTTTTACTAAATTTGGTTACGGTAGCAACAGCTTTGCGTACGCGCAACTCAATGAATAAATTTTTAACAGCAATACCTGCAAATATATTGCCCAGTCTGATTATAGCCTAAGTATATTTCGCGTTAATACGAATTTCGATGAGAAGTCGATAACTTTTCTGTTACTGCATGTTATATTACTGTGCGGTGGTTTTGAGTTTATCTTTAAGTTCATCACCTATATAAATAAATAAAAATGAAAGTCTGTCTGTTATTTAAAAACAATTGTCTTTTTAAGTTAACATGTTTTATTTGTCAGAGAAGGAAACGTGAAAATTTTTTTTTTTTTTTATCTTTCCGTCTTTTTGCATTGGCTAACTGTGGTATTTTCATGAAAAGATACAGAATTTTATACACAAGGGAATTTAATTAGGATTTTTGCGTCAAAATTGTACGCGGGGGATACAAGTTGAAAATGTTGCGTGGGCAAACCTGTGTGAAATAAAATCGTCAGATCAATAAAATCTTTTTACAACGCTTCATTAGTTAATTACATAAACATTCAATTGAGTTGTATTAAGTTCGCCAATTGTCGTTAGAAGTGACAAGTCTAAATATGTTATTTATTTTTATTGTGTTTTCTGTTTCTTACAAAATATATTTGAATTATTTAAAATATAATGACTTACAATGTAAAACCTATTTTCATTATTTGTCACCATTTATTATGTTCGTGGTTATTGTTTCTAGTTGTATTAAACTGATCGTAAAGTATTGTATTCTCTAAACTTTGATATTATTTAAGCTGGTACGGACGAAAAGACTAATATGAATCATGAAAGCAAGCGAGACCTTTAAAGTTCCTAGAATAAACTGTAAAACTAGTGGCTTCTAAGAAATGAAAAGACCTAGTTTAAAAATTTAACACACTTCCTTACCTAATCTGCTCAAACTTTCAAATGGCTCGTTTTCAAATGAAAATCTAAGAGAGTCAAGTGTACAGGGAAAAGTGAACCATATTAAGTTAAAATAAGAATTGTGTTAGCGTGGTGCAAATTTACCGCCCTTACTTTCCTCCCCGTTTACAAAAGTCACGCTCGGCGTAACGTTGAAGTCTTTTCTTTGAGCGACCGAGTTTATAAATTTTATATTACAAATTTAGCCAAACGGAGTTCTTTCCTAAAACGTTGAATTACTGTACCTCATTAGCACACGATATTTGGGCGTGGAAAGTGTCTCAACTAAATTATAACATTATCCGTGAGGCCAGCATGCATAATATACGGCAATTATTCGCTCAGCTGCGGTTGTCAGAGGAAATAAAAATGGTAACATAGCACAATAAAATATATTTCAAGACGGACGCTAAACAGCCATTTAAAAACTGTCTTATTCTATTTGGTCACAAATAGACGAATCTGCGACGCTGGATCCGATCTTGAAAGCGATGTGTTAGCCCGTAGCTCACTTTGAAGATAAATATATACAAATGGCCGTGGCGCCGCGCGGTGACAGCGCTCGTGTTCTGCGCAGACGCATTGTCGCAGCTGCAGTTTGATCGTTAGCGGCTAAATATATATTATTACGTCGGACAATCGTTTCGAAATAGGCGAGCGGAATATTCTGTTCTTACGTGCGTTAACGTTGGCCCGTTATCGCTGGAATTGTGTATTCTCGACTTATGATGGTGTTTAGTGTGGTTCACTAATGGGCTGATATTATGTTACATTTAAATAATGTTGATCTCGTTATTATTTTATCTCATGCATCACGTTTGTACACATATTAGTGTGCCAATGTTTCATTAAACCATTCATGTTCCACTGTTGGGCACGGGTCTTCTCTCAGAATGAGAAGGACTAGGCTTTAGTCCAACACGCTGGTCAAGTGTGGATTGTTAGACTACACATACCCTCGAGAAATTTGCAAAGAACTCTCAAATGTGCGATCTATATATCTCACGAAGTGTTCCTTCGCCACTCAAGCAAGTGATAATTAATTTCTATTAAGCACATAATTTTGAAAAATTAGAGGTGGGTGCGGAATTCCAACCCCGTACAATCAGCGTGTGAGGCCGAAATCTTAACCACAGATAGATTGCTTACCTACATTTGCTACTGCGTATATTATAAAAAGAATTTCAGTGACATATTTCTTTAAGTTTTTTCTACCATATAGAGAAGTGTTCATGCTTTAAGCATTGTCTCCCAGTTAACCTACCTACGAGCAGTATGAAATACGACGATAAAATCACAAGAAAAAAACATAGACATAGCAATTATAATTTAAAATTTTTATTATTGAAATTTTGATTCAAAATTAAAACACATTATTCTTAATGTAGCGGCTGTAACGCCAGTTCCGACTGACTTGCTGACACATTAGACTATTTCTCATGAATAAAAAGCGGGTGACTGTTGAGTTGACATTCGGGAGCGGCGGGATAATGAGCAGGAATTTAAAATTGTGACTCCGGTCCGTACGGTCACCATTTCTTTTTATTTCTTAAATTTAATTTACTTATAAATTAAATTTCATTGAAAGGGTAATTTAGTGTAAGATTAATAAATAAATGTCATTTTAGAAGCTTGTATGTTTTTTTGTACAAAGCAAAAAAACTAATTTTTCTGTCTCCCCATAAACTCTATTGTCCAGAAGATGGACACGTGGGTTCAGCTGCATTGTCGTGTATCTACTAGGAGAGCCCTAGGTTTACCAAAGAACTTTTAATGGCTAATGAATGGAAGTACAGCTTAATATTGACATTGGCGGAACTGGTTTTGATGAAACAATCACGCTAAAATAGATGATTATATACGGATTTATTATCATGAATAATCTAGAATTTGTGCGTGAGAGTTGAAACTGCTTACTGGGGTACATGTGGGTGGAACGCGGGAACTAGTCATTTAATGAACTTGAAACTATATTAACGTATGTAAAACCAGTTAGTCAACTGTGGGTTTATTGCAGCAGTAAATTAAGGCTAAAATCGAAAACGCCAAATTTCGGAACGTGTTCCAGAGTTTCAAAGTGTCCTTCGTATCATAAATAACAAAATTTAAACAGGTCAAAACTTTCCAAAGTTATTAATTAAATGAATGAAATGATAAACTTTAGTGGAGTTTCATTTCGATAAAAAAATATTTGTTAAAAGCTCGTGCTTGGCCAAATATTACATTGTGTCAAAACTGTGATCTCTAAAAAAGTTATGGTAAGAGATATGTCTTTGGTTATACTAGGGGGTACTGTTGTAACTAAATATTTTCGCGTCTAAAAATGCCTATATCATTCCCAGTAAAGTTATCTATCGTTGCGTAAAAATCCGTCGAATCCGATATAACCCTTGGGAAAATCAGACTAGAAAGTTACCATGAACAAGTACCATGCTTGATACTACGTAAATAAACATTAAATAAAAAATGGCACAAATAGAAATATTTCTACTGCCTGAAAGTTTTGGCGATGTTCCTTTCTGTTTGTTATGTAAGAAGAGTAGCAAACGAGCGTACGGGCCACCTGCAGCTGTGAACACCCACATCTAACCTCAAACAGGGCTAAAGTCCTATTTGAGATGGTACGTATGTTTTACTCCTGGATGGACGTCTCGCTTGTAAGTGTACCCGACAACTACACCAGACCTACGACACTGAATTGTGAGGACGGTGGTGGTACCTCCTCGCTCGAACGATACTTATACTATCTATAAAATGTATATATAGGCTTATGAATATATAAAAAGCGTGTGGGCAAAGTGAATTTTATTCGAATAATAGGAACTAGTCCCCTTATGACCAGTGTGTTTAAGTCTAACCTTTGCTTGCGGTTTACCTCGTCATTCTAAGTTTAGGTGAGGTGAGGTGAATAACAGAAAGTCTATACAAAAATATAGTTAGTCCTGATTGATTTTTTTGTCCAGAATGAATCGTTACGCAGATATTATATAAACCCCTATTGGATATTACTGTTGTATGGAAATCTATTCGACATTGTCCGTTCAATTCTTTTACTTTTTTTAATTCAATAGTTCAATTCTTTTACTTTTCTTTTAATTGCATTATTTTATACAGACTTGTAAACATAATCATGTAATGCAATACAGATAATGTTTTTTTTTGCCCTGACTGGATCGAATAATAAGTAATGCTTACTTTAAAAATTAAACAAAGTAAATTTAAAACGTGTTCTATTCTCATAGTCTCCTCTAGGGTTCCCTATGTTTTGCGTGCCATGGTTACAAACAGAAACGAGGGCACAAATACCCAAATCTAGGACAGAAATCTAAATTCATGATTGAGATGCTTGTCTGGCCGGGAATTGAAACTAGAACCCTTTGCGCGTTAGACCGCTACAGCTAGGTTTCTCATAGGGAAATTTAATATAAATGGTTGACGGGTAAATAATGGTTGTGTAATCATTAAAAAATTCGACATTATAACGAGTAAAGCTACGTTTGCTCATTAATTACATAGTCATTTATGCATGTAGAGTTCGGCTGGGTAGCCACCCGGGCTCGTCGCCGCGCTTTAATGAATTTTAACAAAAACTTAATTAAAAATCGTATCTCGCGTGTTCGAAGGAAATGAACTCATTCTTCGGAGTCGGTGAGTGACGGGCGGACTGACGGCCGTCATTATCAGAGCGCCCAGCGGAAGTTGACCCCTCGGCCCACAAAACCAGCTAGCTCGCTGGACCCGTCTCCCGCAACGAATGGACCTGGTATTCTGTTTGTTATTTCAAAGGAAATAGTTTTACTAGCGTATGTGTTTGTATCTGACTAATAATAAACATTTACATTAATTTTATTTTAAAATGGAAAAATTAAATTTTAATGCCAACTAACCTGTAAACTCTAAATGGCTAACTCTATTGTTATCAAAAGTGCATATATGTCAAGTATTTTAACGAACCATCGTAGAATACATTGACTACGATTGTTAGTTAAAAACGTGTGAAATTTAATTGAAATACTTAAATTTAAAGCAACTTAATAAAAGATCCGATGAAATTGGGCAAAAACGTACGGAACGGGGACGGAGCCGCTGACTAAAATTAGTTGTTAATGAATATTAAGAGACCTCATGTTGATAGACAGCAAAACATAGCCCTAAGGGCTTTTAGCAATGTCAGCCGAAAAAGGCTAATCTGCTCAATTTGGACTCATTTGTAGACATGCCAAGCCATTCATTTACATTCTCGAAGATCCATCGAAGCTCATACTAAACTGGCGAATTTGTATATTTAAGAAATTTCGAACTTGACGAGGCATGCCGTAAATGTTTATTGCCTAATTATTTATTATTGGTTCGAGTTAATTTCGGGTTAAATTTATAATTTATATCTTTGTGGGAACAATGCTGTATTCATTGGCGATAAATGTCGTTGGATTCCCTGTCTCATGTAGAGTCCCGAGTTCGATTCTCAATCAAACAACTAAATAGACAATGATATCTATTCTGGCTGTTTGCGAGTGCACATTTTTTATGTGTTTCGATGTAATCGGATATATATGATAATCACAGATATGTTGTATATAAAAAAACAAATTAAGTAATTTAAAAAAAATATTTTGTTACAGAATATTAGTAAAGCTTTTCATAGAACATTACACTCCTAGATTGAATGTCCTATGTTGACTCAGTATACACAACAATGTCGGTACACATAATGACTATAGCAAGAAACGGAATATCAGTGCAAATTGCGCAACCGTAGACGGACATTGCTTTAGACATGTTCCTTTGAAATAATTATCTTGGCTTTGTTATGTTTGTTTAACTAACACATACCAACTTCGTAGAACTGTATATGTACGCTTCATTTCAGCTTATGGTTGTATGTGATTTCTATTGAGAGTAAATATAATATAGATATTTACTATTATATTCAATAAAATGGTATTTTGTATATACGTTTTATAAAATACTCTCGAATACTTTGAATTTGATGTTATGAATCTACGACGTCGCTTACTATATATTTTAGTTACGTGACGATAAAAACAAACTACTGAAAAGCAGTGGATAAACAAAAAGCGTTTGCACAGTCATAGAGACTCAATCATTCGATCAGTTTTGTGTCATTTTATGTCGCAGTGTCTTCAAGAATCTAGTTTTACAGCCTTTTCATTTGCACACTAGTTGTGGACGTCACAAATAGTGCAAAAAGCGGGGTCGAGGTATGAAGACGCTGGCTTCAACAAAACCAACACGGGGCGGGCACAAATTGGCGGCGCAGCGAGCTTGGCACGTCGTGACTGCGCGCCGCGCCGCGGGCAGCGCCGTCGGGCCACAGCGCTAGCGGAGAGGAACGAGAGTGGAGCGAGAGCGAGGTTCATGCAACTGACGTCAATTTGATAAGCGCCAGTCATCTGTCAGTTAATATAGGAGTTATTACAATTATTTTATTACGACCTGTTGTGCAATAGTATCCATTCAAAAAAATATTTCAGGAATATTCGCACATTTATACTACAGGACATTGGCTTTGTTTAAACAAGTTTTACTTAACAAGGGTTAAATTTTAAACGTCAGTTTAAACAAGTAGATATTATGGCGTATTAAAAGGCCAATAAATTCGTACAACAAATTACTGACTATTACTATTTTTTCACTAAATAACCGGCTATTATTGTATTCCAACTGTTTATAAATGTTTTTTGTAAAAATCTACGGTGTGCAAACATTCGGCGTTACTATTTCGGAAACGCTGAATGTTTTTGATTTAGATCATTTGTAGCATTTTGAAGACTTACATAAAGAAGGTTACATAAACGTGTACACCGTTTGTACCGTATAACATTTTAAATATATTAATTTTCATTCGTTTATAGCAGTTAATTTCGTGTTAAGTGGTCGTATATCGTACACTACTACCGATTGCTAAGGATTTCTACCGAATTGTACATAATAACTTATAATGCAATAATATGTGTAACCAACACAAAGTTTGATCGAGTTTGTATATACTGAAAATGACAACGTGTCAATAATTTCATCGGTGAAACAATTAAGAGTATATTAATTTTCAATTGTAAAATAATTATGCAGCTTATCACCATGTCCGTACCCTTACAAGTCCAGCGCGATTATTTGCTCAGTAATGGTGGAAATCCATTAAACAAGCTTCTTTTAGTGATTGAACAACAAGTAAAACGACACGGCCACGAGTAGAATGCATTTTTGAATTGCATTCAGTCAATTTGCAGGTACAAGATTACTTGCCTTACGAATGTGGGATTTTTGCGTTTTGTTTCTATGTAGTTGGAATTGATTCGTTTTAGAACGAGGGATGCGATTGGGATGCTTTCTTTATGTTCATGGAATTTATTATACTGGATAGGTTTGTACGATTTTTTCTTATACGTACATATATATATATTTTTGTTAAAGTACATATATTAGACGTTGATAAATTTAAGAAGTTTATGAGTATGTTCTGTATAGAAACAAAAAAAAAACAGTTAAGCTTTATATCAAAGTGCTGCGGTTTGCGGATCCACTTACAGCGAGACGACCATCTTAGTCTTCAGGAGTAGTAACGTATCTATGTACGACGTCAGATAGGACTTCAGTCCTGTTTACGGTTAGATGTGGGTGTCCATGGACTGCAGTTACCACTTAATAATAGGTGGCCTGTACGCTCGTTTGCTACTCTTTTCATATAAAAAAAGAAAAAAACTATTGCTGCCATCTAAAATTATTGCTGAGTGTATTGTCATCAAAAATTATTGTTAAGTATGACGCCAAATCTAAGGACGACTCTAATATTAAAATTAACCCTTCAAATTTCTCATTTGGAGCCTGTCTCCTAATAACCTCCGTCAAATAGTATGTTACTATAACCGCTATTATATATACAACCTATGTAAATTATTTCATAACGAAACACTCCAAATACATCAGACATTTCAACAATTTAAATATTATTTAAATAACTATCCTTCAAGCGATGTCGTCTTCATCGGTAACCTAGATCTGGTATCACCTTCAATTATAGTACAAGTCTGACTTCCTATAGATTTCCATCTGCCCTTTAGAGTCCCATTAGCGATTGAAGGTTAAAGGTTCTGTTACAGGTCTTAGTGACAAACGCTGTTTACGTCTCTCTGTTCATGTTACTGATATCTGCATCACTGTGTAATTTAGTTGGAATTTTATTTCGTGTTGTAACATTTATATGATAT
>DWKL01004915.1:0-10255 GCA_018249415.1 Phareas burnsi
TAACACGGCTACCTAATATTTATCGTATAATAAAATTTTGGATAAAAAATATCATTGCGTAATGTACTTTAATACTAATGTTACTATAAATACAAATGCGTAGTACTTTTAGATCTTTGGATAAAATTGAAATTACTTGAAAATGACAATTAACAAATATCTAGCGTGGGACGCCCCCGTGCTAAGTGGCGCAACGATCTGCGCTGGGTGGCGGGAAGCAACTGGATGCGAAGAGCCGAAGACCGGGCTCAGTGGCGCGCTTTGGGAGAGGCCTATGTCCAGCAGTGGACTAACGCAGGCTGAAGAGAGAGAGAGAGAGAGAGAACGGACCAATATCTGTTATCAACAGTTCTAAAGTTTTGTGTCCCCTTCGAATCGAACATTGGACTAAAATGTCTTTTATCTGAAGGGTGTATTACAGAAATAGTTTGTTTTCGGGAAAGCAGCCCCGGGAATCGAATCTGGAATCCTTTGCGTGTTAGGCAAAGTTACAGCTGCGCCACGCGGATCGGTAATTCAAATAACTAAAGTAAATCTGTACCAGATAACGAGTGAAGTTGAATATGGTTGGATGAAGGGGTGTTGAAAACGCAGAAGCCGGTGCCACAAATAACTTTCTAATCGAATGTATGCACTGCACGTTGAATTGCTAAGAGAACCCGTCCATTTCATTTCATAGGTAATCTTTAAATAAACGGAATCGATGATTGCTACAAATTGCCATGTTTCGCGTAGGTAGCTATATTTTGATTGGTTTCGTGATTAGAACGGTTAACATATACTGTTTGTTTTCTTGGTACTGTGCTATTACTTAGTATTGGACGAATTATTTAGAATAAAATGGTAATATTGCTTGCAAATAAACTCGCAATGTATATAATATACATTGCGAGTTTGCTGATCTTTGATGAAACTCTATATATTATTTTCATCATTGTCCATCTTGCTGCTAATGAGTAAAATATATTTTATATCACAATTTCTTAGAGCTTCCTGGTTCTTTATCATTTTCAATACATTAATGTCACTGCAGGGCGCGGATCTCTTCTCAGATTAAAAAGGGTTAGGCCATAATCTACCACGATGATCAAGTGCGGATTGGTAGACGTCACTCACCTTCGAGAGCTATACAAAGCACTCTCAGATGATTTCTTCCATCGTTAAGGAAGTGATAATTCATCTCTAATGCACACATAACTTCGAATATCAGAGGTGCGTACGGGATTCGATCCCTAGACTTCCCAGTGTGAATCTTAACCAGCCAGAATCTTAACCACTATACACTCCTTGCTAGCACGACCCCATACTATTCATGGGTTAAGATTTAATTAAGTTACCTAGTTATGTCGTTACTATAAGCAAACACTTGTACAGTTGAATGTATTAAAATGAGATGTGTTGATGTTATGGTTATCCTTTTTTCCAGATGCTGTTGCAACGTGTAATCATGCGTTTAAAGTATAACTTACTCCCGTCACTTAGCTTAACTATCTTGATCGCCATGACATCTTTCTTCATCTTACCGCGTTGAGTACCCATCGTTTGTAAGAGTACGCCACTGGAAAGTGTGATAAATTGTAAAGTGTTATAAAGTGGGGGTACTTTAAGAAATTACGAGAATGGGCATTGCAGGTATTTATTAGCAAGACAGTCGCTGGATTATGGATACATGTGAAAATATTCGACTGAATAAGTTATAGGATTTTTAAATATGTTAATAAAGGTTATTACTGGCTGACACTTGCCATTAAGCTGTCAAGGGTTAGGAGGGTATCTTAACAAATATTGAGGGTGGGTTGCTTATATAGGTAATTATGAATATACCCGCGTTTGGAATGTAACAAAGATCCAAGCCTCAAATGACGTACAAATAAATAAGGTCGTCAGATACAGATTCCAAACGGCAAATATTTCTTTGAATGATAACTATTCTAATTTTAAAATATTGTCTCATATAAAAATATATCAGACATTCGAGCTTTCTGTCTGAAAGAAAATACGCGTGATACTTTTATTTTCTCCCCTTTCCCGTTTCTCCTATGGCTGTATCTCTTCAATATAAAAGGAGTAATCCATGGTCATTGGACACCATCTTTTTAAAGTCTCGCAATAGTTCTACTAACATCCGCTTGAAGTTAACAAATATTCTGTAATATCATTAATCCGTTCTAGGAATAAGGAGGTTTAGTAATCATCGATTGGGCCGGCTTAGGTTATACAACAATAACAAGGGGATCTTCCTACCCTATCAGGCCTCTCATACCTTACAGTACTACTAGGAGGGGCGAAGGGAGGGGGTGAAGGGGGGGGGGGTAGCATCTTTGTCAAGGTTTGTCCTCTGCTAATATGTATACATAATACCACGATATTAATTAAAATGTTATAATATAATGCTCAAATATAGGCAATCGGCCAAACCCACTGTTTAGTGGGCGGCTGCGGGTTAATAGAATTCACATTGAGAATAAATTTACGAATTCTCAGGCGTATATTTCTATATATGTTTTTTCAAGTGTTAATTTATTTCTGGTCTTGGATTTGAACTTGGATCTGAAGTGTAAGGCGAAATCACGAACAAATGCCGCTCGCCCATCACCGCACGAGTACATACGTATATTCATGATTATGAATAATCACGAAAATATTATGATGATTCTTTTATGATATCATAAAAAACTTCACGACACATATTATCTGTCTACGATGAACAATATTGGACATTAAGTAAAAATATACGATAGAGCGGAGCCGCAATATACAGAGCAATATCTACAATCGTTACTTTATAATGTGCAATTTTCTTAATAACGCAAACATTTAAATAGCGTGACCTTTTTAAATCTGAACGCGTTGCACATTTCGCGATAAAAAGGCGTGCAGAAAGGACCTTGCCCTTCGTAATGTATGGATATTTTATAAAAGACGCTCGAGATAGCACTCGCCCTATTTCAGTAGGGAGTGAAGAGGTAGATGGTGTTCGTGTAGGTGCTATTTAGCCCTCAAGGTGGTATGGGCCAGTTCGTGACTTACCGCCGCGGCGCGCAATAAGAAATAAACGCCTACGCGGCCGCCTTAAAAATGTTAAAATAAATAAAATGCGCACGTCCCGGCTTATCTTGCGCTTGCGCATAGCGAGGACAGAAAAGGATGCGCGTGCACTGAGCGGACGGACGCACGTTCGTATTTTGAATTCGCTTATCGTAAAATTACTCAAGATTAGTTGCAGTTGCAATTTACACACATTTGTTTGGTGGCTTGTAGATAAAGTTGGTGCAGCTTAATATTTTATTACGCGTAATTGTTGCTTATTTTATCTATGTTATCATGTAAATGAAAGAAATAAATAACTTAAATCATTGTTATCTATTAAGAAGTAACAATTTTTCTAATTATAGAATGATACCACCACGATGGTGGTGGTGCACCGCCAGGTCTATGTCTGCGTTATAACCGCATTGCAGCAGTATGGTAGGTCGTAGAACAATAGTCCGTTTAAGGAGGTACCACTGCCGCCCTCACAATCCGCCGTAAATCAATAGTGGTAGTTCGGTTGGAGAGGTACGGTTGTCGAATAAACTTACGGCGAGGCGACCATCGTAGTTCTCAGGAGTCTACGTACTATCTCAAATGGGACTTTAATTTTGTTTGAGGTTGAATGCTGGTGCCCTTGGGCTGCGGCAACTACTTAACAACACATCGCATGTTCTTTTGCTTTCTTCAAAATACCTAAAAAAAATGTAGGTATTAGACAATCTGGCAGTGTGCGCGAAGCGCGCGTGGCGTGTGCCGGCGGCAGGTGTGCGACCGGTCTACACAATATGGCACTTACGCTATAGGCGAGCACAGTGGGTACCTACAAGACGCTACGCTGTAACGAGACGGCCAGCTACGCTATTGCTATTGTTTTGTTCAGTTTTCGATCCTTGCTTTATGATACATTGTAAGCCGTTTTAGACTAATGTTAGGAGGCATTTTGTTGCAATGCTCTATTAGGTGTGGGTTTAAATAATTTTACTCTCAAATAAGACTTATGTTATCTGTGAGAACAATGTAAATCAATTACATGTATAAGTTATACGGACAATTTATGAAAATACAATATTTACATATTACTAGAACTTTTGGCTGGATGGATCCGGAATCAAAAATGCTTGAGATGGAAAGAAAACGTTAAAGAAAAAGAGAAGAAAATAAAAGAAAAGAAGAGAGAAGAGAAGAGACAGGTCTAACGAACGATGTTAGGTACAAGTCCTCAGAGAGGAATTGCCTGATGTCAATCGTTCCATGTGACATTAATTGTACGTTCACAAACTTGTCTACAATTATTATATTTGATTGGATCTATAAATTCACTCTGTTCTAATAATACACACGCGTGTCCTCCCCCCTTCGCCTCCCTCCTCCTTAGTGCAATCTACGGTTTGTATAGATCATAACCAATTTACAAAATTAAGCAATGTGCAGTAAGGTGGTGGATGGGAGGCAAAATTTCCATAAAAAATATTTTTGAAGGCAAGCTGTCGGTTCCGGTTGTTACCATAAGATAATAATTGCTAAACCAAGTCGGAGACCTTATAGACTTTTGAAAACATCATGCATAGATTGAGCCACTAACTCGTATTGTCGTCCACTAGTTGGAGCAGCACGGTGGAGTATGCTCCAGGACTGCCACAGTTCAGTAAGAGAACTGTGTCCAACAGTTGAACAAAAAAGAGTTGTAGCCAATAGTATGCACAAACGCTTATTTATACAAATCTTTATTCTTCCTTTTTTATGTATATTAATTATAATAATAAATAAACATATTGATAACTAGAAAAAAATACTATTTCATGACTATGTATCATTAGCATGGATTGATTAAGTGATTTAAATCATTGAAATAAAATTGTAAAACGGTCAGGAATAGGAATTATTACATTTATTTTGTAACAAGCCAAGCGAGCGCTGTAAAATTTAATTAAAAAAATAAAGGCCCCAAATTAAATGATTTTCTCTTAATCTCGTTGAATGTTTTGTTTTAATATAATAGCAAATAGAAGCCTTAGGTATTGCCTACATACATATATGTCACTGTTACTATTATATTATATTACGTTATGTTAGAAAAACATGATAATGATTGGTGGTAGAACTATGTATAAATCATCCGAGGAAGGACCAACGCCGACCTTACTATCCGCCGTGAAGCAGTTTCGCTGGGAGAGGTGCGGTCGCCGGGCATACTTATAATGAGGTGACCATCTCAGACCTTAGGAGTAGTGACGCATCTATGTACGACCTCAGATACAACCCCATTTTTATTCGAGGTTACATGTGGGTGTCTATATCATTTAACATTGGGTGGGCTGCACGCTGGTTTGCTACTCGTCGAACATAAAAAAACTATAATAATGAACATAAAAAAACTATAAGAATGTTTTTGCCGAAAGCTAAACACAAATAGAAAAATAATTTGAGAGCTTCTTCTGTCTTTGAGACAGAATTAAAAAAGAAACAAGTATTTACATTTACAGACAGATTACATTGCCAAGTACAAAATTATTATGCGAATTCAATCATAAGACGACGTGTAGGTGTGTTTTTATTTGAACAAAGAGCAATGAGTTCGCGGTTTTATCCTGTCATGGGAATCGGTTGTTCACGGTCGAGAACCAACGGTAAATGGTAACTTGAATTATATTTCCAGTGACTTGTAAGAATTGAATATAATCTCAATGCTCTATAAGGGTTACTGCGATAATATATATTGTTGTTTAACCCCAGGAGCGATAGCTTAGTGGTTAAGATTCTGGCTTCTCACGCTAGTCCGGGTTTCGGATCCCGCACGCACTTCTGATTTTTCGAAGTTATGCGCGTATTAGTCTGTGTCTGAAGTCTGTTAATGCACACTTGGCCAGCGTGGTGGACTATGGCCCTGCCCTTTTCATTCTGAGAAGAGACCTGGGCAATGTAGTAGGAGATTAATGGGTTGATGCTGAAGATGGCTGTGGTATATTTTATTACGATAGTTTTTATTTAGCGTTATGTGGATGGAACGAATAGAGGTCAGATTGGAGAAAACCATGACGCATAATAATAAAAAAGCAGATTCCCGCCTTTATATTCTGAACGCATGAAAATTATTGAAATTAAAAAATCCAGCAGACCATTAAAAATAAATTGCACTTCCAACATTGAGGTTAAAATAAACAATAACTTACAATTATTAAAGTCTTAACAGACATTTATGTCCATAAAAGGCTACAATGTTTGGATAACAGGGCCGCTTTGTTAGAGCAGCATCATAATAATTTCTGAAATTCTCTTCTTGGATTATTAACGTCACGATAAAAGGGCTCATTAAAAATAAAAAGTGGCATAAAGTGTGGGCTAAGACGGCCGCCGACTAAGCGGTCTTCAATCCGCGGATCCGGTTTCAGCGAAACATCGACCTCCGCGCTCCGTTTGTTTTTTCGTTCGCAAAACTGTCTTATTTACGTTAATTAAGTGAAGTATAAGTTCGTGACTAGTTGTGTGGGAGCGCGGGAAATATCGAGAAACGTGACGCTCGTTTCTGCTCGTCTTGTTCTGTCATAAGGAACGTTTGGACTGAAACTAATAATATTCTTTAACTGCGTGGTTGTGACTGAAACTCGATTTCATATATTTGAATCATAATAATCATAATCTCCACCAATTTCCACCAAGACGAGTGTGCTCTAGGCCTCCTCCAATTGTGGGGAGAGACTCGTGCCCTACAATGGTACATAAAAAAGGTTGCATCCAAATTTGATGGGATAGACATTGGCGAAAAAAACTATAAAAATACCCACCAAACGTTGGCGCCAACCTTTCAAAAGGCTCAATAAAAATTAGCAATATCAATATAAAACGCAGTCGGTACAGATAGTGTTGTGGCTTGTGTGTGTCAAAGCATAGCGATGTTGGCTTTTTTAAACGTTGACATAGCACTTTGCGGTATCTACATAGTCAAGTATATAATCAAAGCTCACATTATGGAAGTCTTATTATATGACCAATAAGTTATCATCATCATCACCTTCAACCTGTTAATGTCTCACTGCTGGGTAGGGATTTCTTCTCAGAATGAGAGGTTAGGCCATAGTCCACCAAGCTGGCCAAATGCGGATTGGTAGACTTTACACACCATCGAGAACTTTACAAAGAATCTCAGATGAGTAGGTTTTCACAAAACGTTTTCCTTCACCGTTTGGAATAAGTAATAAAAATTAAAACTAAGAATTAACATAAAATAAATACATACACTCATAAAATAAGTAAAAAAACTTAACCATTTTTAAGATCCCCGTGTACACGAACACCTAAGTAAATAAAAAAATAAATAAAAATATTTTTTTATGGAATTGTAGCCGTTCATAGAGATGTGACAATTTTGCACGTCATTATCGATCAATCATCTTTACACTCGTCCATAGACAAGGAATGCGTTTTTATAATATAAGCCATTGAGTGGGATCTTGAAATGATCGGTTACCTTTAAGATCCATAACCGCTAGTATTGTAATAACCGATCGGTGCTTTTATCCACGTATTTTAGTAATGGGGGCCATCACATCGCAGCTACATGTGACTTATGGGGTCCGCGATACACGTTGTTTATTACAGTTATTATACGCCCGGGGCTCCCTCGAATTATAGAATAACAGGTTCGAGCGATGTATTACTCGTTTTTTATCGCAATTTCACCTTAAGGGTAAGTATCTACGTAGCAGTTATGTATGAAATCGAGCGGTTATTGTTCCTCGCTCTACCATTTACGGAACAAATTGAACTGTAATTCTGTGTTGCATATAAGTGTATTGAAGTACCGAAGGTATTCTGGCTACTTAAGAATAGAAGTACATAGTCGCAACATAGTATTATTTTGTCTTTTTATACCATAGAAATATCAATCGAGCATGCAGTCCTTATGACGGTAAGTAGTCAGTGCCTCCCATGGACATATGATCAATAGATAGAGTTGAAGCCCTACGTGAGGTCGGTCTAAGACGCGTGTTATCGCTTCGAATTGAGCTGGAAAGTTTCGTGTATGTCTTTCCCTTAGCACACTCTTCAAACCGGAACACAGCGTTTAACACTGTTGTATTAAGATAGAAGGAATGGCGTTGGTGCCTGTCGAACTTCTTTTTTTCGTCGTTTTATTAAAGTATGTCAACATTGTGTACAATATTGCGTTTACAAAACTGCGTTTGGCATAGTTAACTCTTATTAACGTTGTATTGTCTCTCCCTTTCATAGCGGTTTTCGTACTGGATTTGCATGGTGTTAAAGAATTTTGGTAATATTTTAATCTTATATTTCTTTGCCACCCATGGGCATGGTACCCAATTACTAATGTTTTCAAATTATATAATATTTCAAATAATATAATAATATTTTAATTAAATATCAGTGGTAACCTCGTGGCAAATGTCCCATACGCACTTATGAGAAATGAATTATCACTTCCTTTAACTTTGAAGGAGATGCAGAGCTTGTCCTCGCCGTGAAATCACCCGTTAAGGTGTTACCATGACGGTTAGTTAAAAGAATTTTAATAGCGTACAGTGGTTTTCTCAAAGTCCGTAATATTAAACTTTCACCGAGATTAAGCCAAAAATCCAAATAAGATCGAACATTTTCGTGCACCATTATGTGACGCTCGTATGATTATACGCTCGCAAGTGTATAACATTTTTCTTTGTCGGCAACACTGCTGATGCGGCGTGAAAAGACAAATGCGGGCTCGCGAGCGTGACCGACGCGTCCGTCTTCTGTTCGTCCGTCACGGTATCACTGCACAACCACTTAAAGCACTCGACTCAGAGCACCCTTGCGAATTGAAACATGTAACAAAATTATTATTTTTTCACGAAATACGGTAGTCAACTCTGCGATGTATTTGTATTTATATGTGAGACGAGTCGCAAATGAGTGTGCAGACCACCTAACCTGAAACTTATTAGACTGTGGCAACCAATAGCTTTCGGTTGTATAAAACGCTGCTCGCGCCTTTCTTAATGTTATTGTTTTTGATTGTCAAATGTTTGACAGCTAATAACAGTTTGTACGGAAAAAGAAAAGCGTTGTCTATACTATTTTCCTCGCAATTTTTCTATTTTTCTCTTTCTAAGAACCTTTCTCGGACTTTAACGAGTATTTTAAAATAAATTTTGCCGAATTAGACCAACCGTCCTCGAGTTATGCGTTTAGCAACACATTTAGCGAATCGATTTAGATAAAAGATAATAGCGTTTGATTTATGATTGCCTTTCAAAAGCATTTTGTGTAGGCCTGCAGATCAGAATCGCGGTGGCTTGTCGCATACAAGCCATACCGCTGCATTGTCTTACGTGGCGAAGATAACCAACTGCTGGCGGATATTTTTCTACATATTTGCGCCCGCCGTTGTCTGTCTAGTCAAGTATGTAATTAAAGCATTAAATTATTATCTAATCTGATATACAAATGACAATATTAGTGTGGATGACGTCAACGTGCAAAACATCTGAACGACGAATTAAGTTCAAGGTATGTCTTTATGAGTGTAGTAAATGGAAGTTTGTAGAATTAATTATGGTTTGACTGCGATGGTATCGCTACAAGTATGTCGGGCTTATAACAGTGGTGTGTGGTGAGCGGGGTGGTGACCACCTCACTCAATAACTGGTTTGAAGGGTGTGGTAAAGAAATACTAATGAGGCATTCCAACTTAGTCTTCAGACGTAGCAACGCAATTGAGGTTCACTTCAGGTAGGACTCCTGTCTAGCTTAAGGTCTGGTGAAACCACCTGGCCCATGAGCGGCAGTGACCACTCAACATCAGGTTTCTCCATTAGCTAAATGTTTTATTATTAAAAAAAATACAGTTTGGCAGACAGACAGACAGTAAGACATTTCATTAAGATACTTGAATACGATAAGATACATTAGGTTATGTCACTGTTGGCTTGTCTACGAATGGGGCGAGGTACGTCCCATTATGTCCGACGGGATAGAAGATGATTGTTCACATTGCTCCACCACATTACGCCAGTGCGGATTACTGATACCGGTTAGTGGCAAACCCATTTGTTGGAATATTTAAATACATCTTAAGAAATAAATGGAGTTGAAATGAACTCTTCTCAAGAATATAACCGTTCACAACTTTAGATAGTTAAAGTTACGTTTTACTGCGGAGGCCCATGTCGTGCGGTGTCCCACAGGGCTCGGTCCTCGGACCGCTCCTGTGGAACATCGGGTACGACTG
>DWKL01004916.1:0-10254 GCA_018249415.1 Phareas burnsi
GCATAACATTGCATAGTATATTGTATAAAATAATATATCTATATACATAGTTTCACACTAGAATTCCCAGAATCGGGAGTTCCATGAACACACACTAAGACGAATACACAAACACTCAGGCCCAAAACAAAAATCAAAAATCATCATTAAGAACTTTGTCTGGTCGGGGATGGAACCCGTAACCCTATGCGTATCCAGATCGGTATGGTAATCGCTGGGGCACACGGGGCGACAATAAATTCTATAAGATTTATATCTGCTAAAATGGATTTATATTAATAGACAGTTTATTGAACGTTTGTCTGTATGTCATCATCATCATCATCACCGACCCATTAATATCCCACTGCTGGGCACGGGTCTCCTCTCAAAATGAGAACGGGTTAGACTATAGTCCACCGCGCTTGCCAAACGCGGATTGGTAGAACTCACACACCTTCAAGAGCTTTATAAAGAACTCTCAGATGTGCAGGTTTCCTCACGATGTTTTCCTTTACCGTTAAAGCAAAGGATAATTAATTTATAATACGCACATAACTTCGAAAAATAAGAGGTGCTTGCGAGGTTCGCACCCTGGACAGTCAGAGCCCGGAATCTAGGCTATCACTGCTCGCCTCACTGCCTATATGTAAATATATGAAATCAAGTGAACGGTTAAGCGTGGTTTACACAGTGCGCGTAACACAAAGCGTTTCCCCGATTCTTATAAACGTACCACGGTAAGAATTCAACGATAGTTATCTTAATGGCCATGGACACCAAATTCTTTACATTACATTCACACAAAATATTTACTTTACTTTTTACAGTACATATTCATTATATTATTTTCAGTATCATATGTATGTGCATGTTTAGAATCACTAATATCCAGTAACCGTTATTTCAGTCTTGTCGTGCGAATGGAAAAAATATTAAACGCCATCTGCAAAACGGAATGTAAAAATGAAATAAATTCAATTATTTAGAAACAACACATTTATTTATGAATATTTACAATATTATTAGCTTTGTTTAGCTCTTTATAAACCCTGTTACACTTAATTTGCTAACACCAATTTGAATGCGACTTACATTGACGCAATTATGCGTTTAAAATTGTAACTTTTATCTTATGCGTTTTAAATATGCCAAAAACATTTCGTTAAAATTTCCCTGACTAAAAAGATCACAGAAAGACCATGGCTTATCTACACCTCTACTTATGAATAAATTAAAAAAACAATTATCTGTCTATGCTTAATATTTGAAGACGTCTACTTTTGTTTGCTAATATGAACAAATTAATGTTAAATAACGGATTTAGAAATTAATTTTATTTAAAAACATTTAACGATTATAATTTAAATTTCCAATCTACTATTATTATTCGTTTTTTATAAAATGAATTTAATTTTAAAGGAGGATTGTACAATCGTTCTTGTATTTCCATGGAAGGAAAAATCTTATACTTAACTGAAATTCTCGAAAACAATAAATACTTACTTACAACTAATTCTACTTACAAAAATATAGATATAATACTACATTCTACTTTTTAATCACAAACGATGGGCATTCACAAAAATATCAATTTAATTTATGCTTATTATAAAGTGATATTATTACCAGACCAGCCACAGCTGCCAGTATCAAGCGATTTCTATAGAAAAAGATAACTTTGTTTTTGGTAGATAATGGGAATGGCGGGAAATACAATTGTGCATGAACAAACTATTTTATATAATTTAATAATTAACGAAAATAATACAGAAACAAAGTTTCCTTATTTGTACAATATAAGAATTGGTTTGCACAAGAATTGAAAAGTGATTTGTTATTTATGATTTTTTTTTCATTAATAGGAATTCTATTTGATATCGATCACAGTTTCGTGGCTGAGTACAAAGTTGGAACGTGGAACTTGAAGATGTTGACAAGTATATATAACACCTCAGACCTCTGACAAAACAAATATTGTAAATATATACTTGATATGCGACTATCATAAAATGGATATTCTAAATAAGAATCTTTAAATCAAATTTAAGCAACGATTCAACTAAATATAAGTCACAAATATACTTTTAAGAATCTACAAAGCATATAAATTATGCAATGAAACTAATTTTCTTTAATATTAATAAGTGCTCGAATAGTAAATTGTTATAGTGTACACACGACTTTATCGCATATGATATCTAATTTATCTTATTAATAGTTATTTTTTAATTAAAGAAGAGAAAGTAGCTATTCGGAATTTACACGAAAAATATGGAATACATATATACAATTTTAGGGGTTGTTAAATAATTTCATCCCAATTTATAATAAATGCAAAGTACTTTTGGAAGAAGAATTCTGTCTAAATCACTCACTTAGGGCCAACGCATACAAGCGCGACGCACCGACCGTTAAGAACTACGAAAATACTTCTGAATTTATATGAACCAACATCATTACTTTATAGTTCTATAAATTGATATGCATCTATAATTTAAAAAAAACAACTACTGTCATATAATTTTAGTAAATTTACGTATATCGTACGTTAAATACTTAATTTGAAAACCACTCGCACTCATTATGATGGACGACACAGCTCCTTATTGCGAAAAATCCTCCTAATTCGGATGCTAGAAGCTGACTTTGCGAGTTAACGTACAATAGAATAGAAAAGGATATTCTTTATTACACACCGTTGCAAAGTATTTACATAATAAGAAAATATTATATTAATTACAATTGTATGCCATAGGCGGTCTTATTTCTCAAACAGCGATCTCTTCCAGACAACCTATGCGAAAGAAAGGAGAGTGGGATAATGTAAGCGAAGTTAAGATAAGGAGTACGTAGTGTAGGATAGGTATGTTAGTATACAGTGCGGTTAATAGTAAATTTATTTAAAATTATGAATACAATATAATACAAAGAGAGAACAAAGGAAACAAAAAATAACATAGTATTTCGACACGACGCGCCGCAGCATGGTGGCCACTATCACGTGCACACGTGGACCATGAACTTTGAAATGAACAGTACAAATCATATATAACACTTAAATACAGAATCCTTGGCGAATGCTTCTACTCATAAATACATACAACACTGTTGGTAAATAAGAAAAGATATTGGAGTTATGACTTATTATTGAATTGCAGTAATAAGTGATAGGATTTTAATAAATACGCGATCTTAATATCTTGACGAATATGTCATATGATAAAACGTTATAAATGAAATAACGTTATACATATATACAATATTACATAAAATAAATAGAGCCCGTATCAACGAAGGAGACATTTGTTTCTAAACATTAATACTGAATTGTCTCTTGTCTCATTTATCTAATAGGGCTAAAGGTTTACATTTAGATGCTTATTTTACTGTATTTAATTACATATTATTTTCTAAAGATGATCAAAAGTTGGCGAAGAGCTTCAGCTCGTCTGGGTCCAAGGCTCTGACTGCCTTCCAATCCGTCTCGGGGTACTCGTCGAAGTTGGAGGTGTCGCCCTCGTACGAGACGGTTGGTACTATCGGAGGCTGTAATAGAAATAAATCCAATTTAGTATCTACATTCCACAAGCAAGCTTTAAGAGACAAGGGGTAATGGCTGGATGAGATTAACAGAAGACAGGGTATTCTGGCACACCGTGGGAGAGGCTTATGCCCAGCAGTAGAACGAGAAGGATTTACGTGATAATCATGATGGTTCTACATGCAATCTTTACGAACTTGCTCTCAACTAACTGATTTTTGAGATATCGTAAAATCAAACAGAAAAACACCACCGCTATAATTGATATAACATGATAACAATATTTCACTAAATTCGAATAAAATAAATGTCCCGTAATTGATTACAAATATGTTTCTATCCCCGATGATTAAGATTGAAAGCATGACATAAGTACATGCTCCTTATCATATCCTTTAAAACAGATGCTTTGTTTCTGTAGCGCTCTGTTATTGCTACAAGAAATATGTGCTGGTTCCGCTGTAATCGAACCAAAAATAGTACCACCTTTATGGTGGGCAATGACTTTAATACTTCCCATTACGAAAGGAAATCCACGTGAGTACATAGATAACAGTGAGTACATCGATCAGTACAGAATTAATAATAACTACTAGCTATTAAGCGGGACATCTGCGTAAAAAATTAATAAAACAAGATGATCTAATCAATTAGTGCAGAAGCAATACCGTAGCCTAACTATTAAATAAGGACAAATCAATACAAAATATATAAACAAAGTGTACAAAAAGACAGACATAACTCCTTTGTTCTTGAAAAAAAGTCCGCCTTTGTATAAATAGATTATCGACTGATCGATGAGATTAATCGCTTAAGTGGGTCGTTTTTTGCTCAGTCTCAGTCACATTAATGAAACGTTATAATAACTGAACAATATTATATTTTATTATGTCCCACATGGGCACAAGTTTCACTCCACAACTAAATAGGAGAGGCCTGAAACTACGTTAATGTGGATTAGTGGAAGAGATTAGTAGAAGAGGGAAAGTGGAAGAGAAAAGACCTAGAGGCCGAAGTCCCAAACGGTGGTCAGACCAGATATCCCAAGAGCTGGAGATACCTATCGATGCTGAGCTACCGTTTCTTCTCCACACCAAAAACGCCTTGTTAAGCCTTGGCTATATTGGTATTCTCTTAACCGCAATCACGAATAAACGCCCCGCACATAGACAACACATAAACAAAACAATAGTATTATACGGACAAGATCTCAAATTATGTTGTAATTGTAAATTTACAAAGTGCGCTATGAATAAGTTCAATTCAATTCATAAAGTTTATACTGACGTCACTCATCCAACTACAGACCGCGCCTGCTTTTCTTAACAATTTACGGTTAAACCGATCTGCAGAAACCACGGACCGTATGTTTGCTTCGTACTGCCACCTAAGATGTGTGAATCAACACGTACACATGCACTGCTTTTATACTTGAAGCATTGGTTTACGTGCTGATATTTGCTGACACCAATAATATTTATAGCACAATACGGTTAAGAAGTTTAAGAACCACACAAACCTGTAATTTCTTCATAAAAACGTCAGCCCAGTCCAAGTGTTTGAACCATCTGTGCCGCTTAACATCCTCCGAACCGCACTGGAACAAAGATAACGAATTTATTTTTAAAAAATTCTTCGACCAATGTCGTGAATATCTTAAGAGACAGCTTCTTAAATTTCAGGGAGTGCTTCTTATCCTCTTTAGTCATGCTCGTTAAAAAGATAAATAATGATCCCTAAAGACATTTACGATTTATTTTTGAAATTCTTAATTTGATGTTATACATTGGTCTGATCTGTTTTTCGCCCTGAAAATTTATATTTAATGTTGAGCTCATATTTTATGTAACTTCTACGTACGTAGTCATTAAAGCATGTTTATACTGCCACAACAATTAAAATACATTACATACTTTAATAAGTAAATACAACTCCACAATACATTTCCGTAGTAAGTAACTAGTTTTAGATCATAGGCCTATCTGATATTTCTTTCGATGCCCCTACATTACTTAACTACCCGTAGTATAGGTAAGAATACATTTAAATTAAGAAACGGCTAACTTCATTATGTTCTTATCGTGTGAAGGGATGCGCGCGAATGTTAAAATGTCACTAATCACTGTCACCTTTCTTCCTAGCAGGTCTAAAAATGTTTTTTATGTAAAAAGAGAAGTAAAGGAGCGTTATAGAGCGAATGAGGCCACCTGATTTTGAGTGGTGACTGCACACAATGGACATCTGACCATAAACGGGACTGAAGTCCTATCCAAGGTAACGTTGATACGTTACAACTCTTGAGGGCTGATGGTCGCCTCGCTTGGAAGTGTACCCGACGACCACACTTCTCCAAACACAAAAATACTTCATGCAGATTGCGAGGCGGCGGTGGTACCTCCGTGTTCGAACTACCGCCACCGATAGTTCCACCAGCTATTTAACATTGTTTAGGTCTCAACAGGCATATAAGTACCTACGTTAAAATTTTCACTTCGATACTTGTACTGTGCGTCAATAGGAATGTCACGCCGTCAATGAGTTAATCAATCAATCGGTTTCTTTTTTTATATATAGACACAGTGTGAAGAGTTAAATCTTCTTATACTGATCATATGTAAGAACTCTGAATAGAATATAGTTTTTTCATGTGTATAGTTGTGTCTATTAACTATTACTTAAACAAAAGTGTCTAAAAACCGCAACACGCGTCTACAAAATCTTTACGATCCATAACGCGTCTGTTTCGCGGTCATAAAAAATTTGTATACAAATCTATCACTGCGGCCAGTAGAATCTATAAACAATCGCTCACTCCATCACTTTGCCACAGTACACCGTATTAATTTAGTAAGTGGCCAAAATTAGAGCAACTTTGTTATTATTGGCTAATGCGACGTAGTAATGTAGTTAGACCTCGTAAATTCTTAAATTTTATGAGTCGCATCGGACCTTGGGCCCGCTTAACCACTCACTGTTCGCCGGTAACCCTCTAAGAATACCACTAAGTGTTCCACAAAAGTCGCGTGCCTGCCCCATCCATTTTGAAATTGGTTCAAAGCAATAATGAAATTGCATGATTAAGTGGATCAATATAGCAAACGCTTGTAATAGGATATGAGCCGGCGCGAAGCGTGGGAATGAAATTCATTTGACATTTCCAATATGCGTATATTGATTTGGAGCGAAACGTGTCTCAGAAGGGAGTCGTTTCAAAGTGGGTGGGCATTAGGTAATAGTGATGCGTATTTTTGTCGCGATGTAAGTCACCCGCCGTGGACAGCCTTTTGATGTCGCCGCCGGAGCTCGGACACCTGACTGATGGCTTTCTAAACATCTCCGCGACATCGGCAAAAAGCTCGGTGAAAACAAGCAACCACTAGAAACTGCAGTCGTTTAAATACACATTCCCGTATAGCAAACTCTCCACTTTACTTAGTAATGCGCCGCGTATGTGCGCACATGTCAATTTCTCCCGCGCGCAGAGGGAAAAGCGACAGGTGGCAGAAATACACTCAATATTGCGACTTTCAAAAAACTTACAAAAGTAGCAGAAGGCCGGAAATAAAATTGATATTTACTACTAATATTACTACCAAGTGATTAGTGGATAAATGAACATAAAGAGCAGAAACGAAATATACGAGACATGTTTTAAAATATGATCTTGTAATAAATGGTCGAGTCTGTGGCAAATAACTCCTGAGAGATTTGAAACTGTCCGATTTTAAAAGTAACTATTTGTGAATTTTGCTATCAAATGTACTGTGCGAAATGTCAAGTATTCATTAAAGAATTGTGCACGACTAGCTGGATAGCAGCCAACTTGAAGAGCAAAAAGTATTACTTTTAGGGTTCCGTCGTAAACTGCCGGTATAAGGCAAAATATATGTGGGAACAGTGTCATTGCAGTTTAATTATGAAAAGTTGTACGCTAATATTTATTTTAATTAGATCAATTTAACTGCATTGGAATCAGAACACGGAGGATCATTGAATCCCCATTTCATTTATAATTTATATTTTTTTAATAAATTGTTTTTTCTCACATAATTTGTCAATTGTTTGTACATAAATTCATAGACAACTTTATCTATGATCAAGCACAGATATACAGCTCTGCTAATTACTCGTAAAATTATTTATTGACGTGACTTTATTCCTACGTCAAGATAAAGTAATTCCGGTACTACATACCTTCATATTCCCAATTCGTTTGGTCCTGTCCTGAACCAACAACTTCTTTATGATGTCCTTAGCGACGGGGTCGAGATGCCTCGGCCAGTCCACTCGACCATTCAGGATTTTCTCATAGATTCCAAACGGATTGTCGTCATAGAAGGGCGGGTAGCCAACCAACATCTCGTATATCAGCACACCTGCAAAGCAGAAGCAAATAGCGTTATTACTGAAAAGCTCTCGTGAACCTTCGCTGGTCAACCAATTTTTAAGGATCTACAGTATCCTACAGGTCTGTGATAAATAGCGTTCCTCTAACAACTTTTATTTCTTTTGTTCGATAAGAGTCGGCAAATTACAAATTTTAATTATCATTTGACTATATGTAATAAAATTAATAGCAATATTTATTTATTCACTCCTTAAAAGCCAAACGAGATAGATCGGCACAAGGTCAAGAGCTTTTGACGTCGTCGCCGCTTGGCTGTGTTTTGTTGACAGCAGAAAAATGCTGTACTGATAATCTTCTAGTCGCCTCTAATAATATCTACAGAAGAAGAGAAGAGGCGGCACTATTCTAAGCCGACCCCACACGACACCACAATACTATTATGTATGTATAAACTATATGTATGTAAAAAACTATAATGTAACTAAGTAAAAGCAACAAGTGTTCTCGAGAGATATATGAAAAATATTATGTTAGATATATTATAGAATCAAAAACCATTTTTACTATTAAATTCCGTTCAATATTCATTAATTGCACCGTTTACATAACTTAGTTGCTCTCAATTGCACCCAACGCGAACGATATAATTACCTTGTTCTGCAGGTTAAGAGATCTTACGAGCAGCTGTCTGGGACATAATTATGCATCAATTATATTATTTACATCTTAACCTACTTTTCATGTAAAATGCCATTTAGTAACGCGCAAAGCCCTAGAAATATAGCAGGTGTTAGAAAACAATGTAGATACGTTCGTAATCTGATGTCAAGGGTGCGCGAAGTGGTAAGTCTATCTATACTCGTACACAGCGCTTACTATAAATTATCGTGGCGCATTTATACGTCTGGCACCGAGTGGTGATACGAGTGCGTCAGAATATATCATCAGAACATTAAATAATTATGTTGTAAACATTACACTAAGCGTCGCGACGCTCTCGGCCCTATGGCCGCCGGCCAGTGGCGACAGCCGCGTGCAACGAACGACAGACGTCTTCGCAAACCATTATATACGTAGCGTATTATCTCCTGGCTTCACGTCATCGTCTTTTTGGACAAGAGCACATGATTCAAAATTGATCGTCTCCATCATCGTAAACAAACTCCAGACAGAAGATATTAATATCGCACGTGCTAATCATTTATCAATTAAGGGTATCATTATTTGTTTAAGTATAACCGGCTATTTATGCTAATACGTTTAATTAGATACAGATTATATGCATGTTCGATGTCTGTAGGAAATATGTAATACCCGTCGTGTAAATAATATGTATACTTTTAAGAAAATCTAGATCATCATGGTCTGGGGCAATTTATTTCCACCGCAAATAGTTCAAATACGTATTTTGGATCGAAATAAATCATTACTCCAGTTATCTCAATTGTAGAATTTTCTGAACAGTGAAAATGTTTTGTTTTTCATCCTAAGATATCAGCCTTCCCACTAGGATGTAAGTTTCCTTCGCGTAGAAATATCATTTCATTGGCCGTATATTATATTACCTGTCATATGTGCAAGGGTGAAAACGTCTTCGGATGATATACATTTCCCGAGTTACAAGGTAATAACATGACATTCATACAAACAGGAATATGTGAAAATCAATTTTAATCCTATGTATTCGATTTGATTGTATAAGCTTTTCTGTCATCGAATGTACGGTATCAATGATTTACTTATGCTTTATTACATACTATATTACTAAATAAAGCGCTTGCTATGTATTATAGTTTTCCTTTTCGTGTCCCCGAATTTAATTTTTCACACATGATTTAAAATATTTAGAGGATGTAGTAGAAGTACGTCACGGACATTGAGGAAAATGGTAAAGTAATAAAAATGTGTGAGAGTTATTATTTCATGACAAATACAAACAGTAGAAAGAGCCGAATAGCGTGTTAAAACAATTTTGACCTTCACTTCAATGAGTACGTAGCGTGACACGGCTCATATTATAAACAAAGAAACGATTTACGACAAAAGATGCTAGCGTGTTAATGCTTTTTAATGTTCTGAAGTGAGAAAGTACAATTTTTATTACCAAGCAATTATAAAGGTCAAGCGAGGGACATACAAAGGTGCTAGAACCTTTCTAGTTTGACACCGCTGTAGAACCTAACTCGGTTGTAATAGCACTGTAAAATGCTGTTTTGTTCTAGTTTTAAGGCTACAGTAAGTTCTCAGGAAGTACTACAGTTCTATTTAGGGTTGGTAAGAAATAAGGAGCAGTGATAGCCTAGTGGTTATGATTCCAGCCTCTCACTCCCAGTGTCCGGGGTCGAACCCCGCACGTGCTTCTAATTATTCGAAGTTATGTGTG
>DWKL01004917.1:0-10252 GCA_018249415.1 Phareas burnsi
ATTTCCTAGAAGATCAACTGCCTAATGTACCAGATAAAGATAAAAACAACCGTCAATATAATTCAAATACTGAGGATAGATCCGATAGGGGTTTCGGGGGTAGAGACAGACATAGTGCCAAAAATAATGGTCGAACAGGATCCCGGTATGATGGTCATAACAGACACAAGACAGATGGCCGAGGTCATTATTCCAATGATCATCACAGAGATGACAGGAAGTATAATCAAAACGAAAAACCACCGAGATTCCAAAGAAAATTAGAAGAAAGAAACAAACATCATCAACACCAGCAACATCATCAACATCAGCAACAACATCACCATCAACAACACCAACAACAACACCAACAACACCAGCAACACCAACAACACCAACAACACCAGCAGCACCAGCAACACCAACAACAGCAGCAACATCAACAACACCAGCAACACCAACAACACCAGCAGCACCAACAACATCAACAACACCAGCAGCATCAACAACATCCCCAACAACACCAACAACAGCACGAATTGCAGCAGTTGCAACCAAATAATGTCAATTATAATGTTAACTACAACAATTCATATCATAACCAGTCTCAGTATAATGATAGGAATAGACACGATAGAAACATGAATGATAAAATGCATCAACCCCAGAATTATCGCAATGCTAACACTATAGACAACATTGTGGAGGCAACGGCAAATTTAAATCTCCTTTCAAATCAATCACGGCCTAATGAGGAAGTACAACCTCGCAATTATCAACCCCATCCAGACCAAGTCTATCAGCCTAAATTATCATACATACCTAATCAGACCACTGCAGATGTACCACCATTCAGAAGGAACAACGATGTGCAAAAATACCAGGAGCAATCTTACCAGCATAGACAACAGCAACAACAGCATCAGCAACATCAGCAACAACAACAGTCCAATGGGTATATTGAACAACAGCAGAGTCCCATTTACCCAAATATGAACTACATGGGAAACGCGCAGCCTACCTACGACAATCGCCAGTACGGGTACGGTAGACCACAGGAATACAGTGCGATGCGAACGGGCGGTCCGTTCCTGCCTGGCTCTCTACTGGGCTTCCAGAACGCCGCTGTCAACGAACAGGCCCGCGCCATGCTCGGCGTGGCTGACATAAACTGGAAAACTGGCGATCGTTGCCTAGCGCTTTACTGGGAAGATAACAATGTGAGTTATGTATTCATAATAAAATTATGTTAATGTATGTACTTTAAAATTTTGGGCATGTAGGTATCCTCACAATGTTTTTCTGAATTTTTAAAGCAAGTGATCATCGATTTCCAATATGCACATAACTCGAAAATCAGAGGTCCTGCGCCCATTGCGAAAGGCTGAAATCCCAACAGAACGCTATCACAGTTTTGGCACATATTCACTTATTATTTTTGACCCAACAGCATCTATATATTTTCAACTGTGAATACCACTTTAGAAAGTCCAATCATTTATCATAATCTGTATGATAATATATGAATGGCAATTGCTTATTTTATTCAAAATTCTTTTACAGTTCTATGAAGCCGAGATCACTGGAACTTCTGCCAACACTGTAGTGGTTAAATTTTGTGCTTATGGTAATCACGAAGAAGTCCTTAAGTCAAACTGCTTGCCTTTCCCTAATCAAGGTAAGTTGCAATTTTTATGAGCATATCATTCCTTATAGATAGAGTTTGGATTTAAAACTTTTAGTCATAAGGACTATTGTCCTGTGTCGATCTGGTACACCAGTATTGTGTACCTGGATGTCAAAATAGAAGGCATAAATTTATGTACATTTACCGAATTAACATTGATGGCATGACCTGAATAATTTATAGCTTTGAATTATTTTTTATAATATTTTAGTTCACAATGAGTCATCAAGAGCATCCAGCACGTTTTACTCATTAAAATCATATTACTATAAGGTCTCAGTTTATGTAGCATAAAGATATTTCCACAAAGTATATGTTCTTTTTATGTGAGACGTGTAGCAACGAGCGCGCAGGTCACCTGTTGGTAAGAGGTCAATGCAGCCCATGAACACCCACATCTAACTTCGAACAGAGGTCCTACCTGAGGTCGTTTGTAGATGCGATACTACTGAGGACTAAGATGGTCGCCTCGTTATGAGTGTATCCGGCAACCACACCTCTCCAACCGAAACAAGAAACTTCACGTCGGATGGTGAGCGTGGCAGTGGTACCTCCCCGGACTAACTATACTTCTATCACTTAATATTTTATTTTCTTTCATTCTAAGAAAATTCTTGTTTTGGTCAACTCGTATATTGGTCCTTCGAGCTGGATCTGCGTAGCGACCTATACCTATAAAATTATTAATTCTCACGGTAAAAGGTTAACACTACGAGGTTTGTGTACTCCATTGTAACTGATCGTGAACCGTTTGTCAGTAGCGTCGGGCAGCGGCGGGTACGCGACGCGGCGCGCCTAGGGGCAGGCGGGCGTGCGCGTCGCCGCCGCCGCCAGCTGACAGGCCGCCCGCGCCGCCCCCGCGACGCCTCCGCGCCGCCCCGCTCCGCGCCGCGCCGCCCCGCGCCGCCGCTCCGCCGGATGCCGAGTTCGACGTCCTAGAAATTTTGGCCGCTCCCGTAACGCCGACCGCTCCCCGGACAGATTCCTCCTCGCCTGAATCGTTTTGCACGCGACGCTCGCGAGTATGGAAGTACAAAGGGATCAGACTGAACTCAATAGTTGTTCCAGTTCGCGTCGATTAAGTCTTGGTTCACACGGCACTATACTGCAATATATGCTGCTAGAGCTGGTTCACATCATATCGGACCGACATGGTGGACTTGAACAGTATTATTGAAATATATATATTTCAATAGCACTGTTTACAGTAGATCGATCCCATAAACGGAAACGACACATTTACCGGTCGTTCGGCCATGATTTAATTGTCGGGTCGGATATTATGGGCATCTTTGTATTAAGTAGGCCGACAAACTGATCGTCAGTATAGTGTGAACAGCAAGACCCGACAGACTAAAGACTAAAAACTGTCGATCCGACCTAATGTGAACGGACTTTTATAGTAGAGAACTGAATCAACTTTAATAAGCAATTTGTGAGTGATCGTTATGGTCGTTAACTGTATTGACTATCCCACTGCTTCCGTCGCTCCCACTTTACTCTATTGACTATCCCGATCGTATAAATGGTCTCACACTTGGAGGTTCGGGTTCAATCCCTGCCAGACATTTTGCAATCGTGCTTTTCGTTTTTTATATTAAATATTGGGGACAAGCTGAGCTCACGGCGGCTATGCGGTTCATATTGAAGTACGGTAAAACGGGGTCCGGGGCTCGAGTCTCTGATTTTTCGAATTTATGTGAGTATTAAAAATTTGCTTGTACCGTAAAACGGTGAACTAAAACAACGTTCATAAAAAACCATAATACCTTTCATACGCGTGCGAAGTTTACGAATCCGCACTCGGCCAGCGTGGTGGACTACGGCCTAATCCGTGTCGTTTTGAGACAAACCCCGCGCTCAGCAGTGGGATAGCAGTGGGTCGTCGAAATGTATGGCCGTGCGAACCATTGTCATCGAACTCCCGCCGCCCGCGGGCCCGTGGGTCCCGATGGAACCGTTTTGAATTTCGAATGACGCGCGTCGCGATTTTCCTTGTAGTTGGAGGGAGGTTTTAGTGTTTTTAACTGTATATGATGTAAAGGGAAATCGTTGTTATTTCGCATTTGTAACATATCTAACGTAAAGATAGACGATGGACGAGGGGAGATCGAGAGGAGGCATCTGTCCGGCGCTGACCGCGAGGGTGTCTGCTGGAACGGGTCGGTTAACTCGGACGTGCAATGTTCTACGAGTGGGACGCGCGACCGCGTACAGTTATCGCGGCTGTGCCGATTCAATCTGCGCCGTGTTCATTCCAGACGGTTTGGGCACTGTAATAACGAATAGCTGCTAAGAATATTTGTAATAATTTTACTTAATTCCTAATAAATGGGTCTGCAATAAGGAAACGTTGAAGCTACCGGTGTAATGTGTTCGAAAGTGCAATTTTTTTGTTTGCTGTTACCATTTGCTGTCGGCGCTGTTGCAGTGTGATCATGTGTCTACAGCTGACTGCTCGTCGGCCGTAAAGCGAATAGTATGTACGTGCATAATAATTTTTATTTAACTTCCAGAAGACGGTAAGGTCTCGAATCCTACAAGCTTTTAATTTTTAGGTAGAGTTACAATATTTGTCCTTAGTTAGCACAATGTTAGAGCAGCTTTTCCATGTATAATATTAAGGATAGGAGCGAATTCTCTTTTGTACCCGATATCCGCGAGAACCCGACGCGGGTTGGCTGACGTCGGACTACTTAATTATTTCTTCTCATTATCTAAAGTCGATGGTGTTTTGAGCAATATTTTTCGAGTAATTGCTGGATTGTGCGACAGAATTGGAGAGAGGCCTCCAGTGAGTGGCAGACCAGCGTGTTACCCCTTGGTTACGGATAAAAGATACTGGCTTTTAATATATTTAATAATAATAATGACGTATGAGTTGGAATACTCAATTTTCCGCGCGACGAATTGCTCATTTAGCGCTCTTATTACACGATTTAAGCACATTATTCGGCCACATTAATATCTGTTTTAGCTCAAATTAAAAGTCCATGGTGTGACGTTCATTTTATTATTAGGTTGTTTTCTCTAGTAATATAAGTTGCTAGCACTTTCGAATTTCCAAAATCCGATGTACATAATTACATATATTTCGAATATCGAACGGCAAAATTGGGCCCGATCGGTTGCCTCCGATAAGTATGATACGGATCAAATTGCACCGTTTCAAAATGAAATTTTGAATATTCTGGACAGTGCATCAGGAAGTGCGCTACAAGGGAACACTGCACACGAATATGTTATTCCGACCAACACTTTGAATGGTCTAATTAATCTATGTCGAATTACTTTGATAGTGAAAAAGAAAAATGAAATCTCGTTTCCTAGCGGCGCGTCGCCGGACGCCCGCGCGGCGGCTGCGCGCGGCGCGCGTTACATTTCGAAGTAACGAATACATAAATATTAGATAGTATTAATGATATGAAATCTTAAACGTTAATTTATTGTCAATCTGTATGTATAATCAAGCGTCGTAGCGTGTAGCTTGTATAAGTGTACTTTGTTATATTTCTAGCGCAAAGTGTGTTAATATTATTATTAATGGTTTCTTTCGTTTTTATCGTGATCATAGTTTGGAAAGTTTTATGCGGTGTATAAAATATTGTATAGTGCGCGGACCGCTCCGATTTTGTAACGGTTAAGATAAATGAAAGTTAGATATTCAATGTCTGTTAATTTATTCCCGAGAAAATTTAATTTGAATGGGAAATTTTCTTACGGGGATATAAATATGTTGGATTATAAAGTGTTTTAATATAAATCTTAGCTGGTCGTCTACGTGTACAGGTATGGTTCTACTACGGATCGTACGTTACTATCGTATTTGTGTAACAAAAATGTGAATACATGTCTATATTATCGTTCGGAGCCACTACTTGTGTACCTGTGTAGCTCAAACACAGTATGATGTAAAATAATATTAAGTATGTAACAAATGAAAGTCCAATCAAGTAGTGTTTGCTAAAAGAGAACTATTATTGTAATTAATAGCCATTGTTATCGTAAACTAAAGCTCAATTCGATTTAGTCGGCGCAGGTTACATTTTTAGGCGATTCCTTGTATGCTACTGTGGGTACTTTAGGGAAGGTCATGCAATCTAGACGTCGGTGCGTATGTAACAGTCCAGCGACGCGTTCGCTGCTCCTGCCATTTAAATGACTTACGGTACCGGCGAGAAGTGCAGAGGGCTCCGGCTTTGACTGCCGGCAGGCAGACTTGTAAATTTCTTGTTGACAGGCAGACTTGTAAATTACTTTAGATTTCTGTTCTGGGTCTGGGTGTTTGTGTACTCGCTCGTGTATGTGTCCATGGCGACCAAGACAGGAAACCCTTGCGTGGGGTTATGTTTGTAAAGAGCGTTAATTTAATTTATAATTCGAATTTAAAAAAAATTAAGCATGGCGTAAATTGTTGTTTTCGGATCGCGTTCTCGAATTTATCAAGTTATACAGAACTGACTTGGCTAAAAAAATATCTACATATTATATTTCTCCAGAACAGTCTTTGGAAAAAGAAAAGAACTGAAGTTAGAATCTGAAGATCTAAGATATTAAATCGCCTTCAGCATGTGAATACGTTTGCGTGACCTGCTCAGGAAGATCCCGTGGCTAACGCTCTGTAAATCCTAAAAGTCCTTTTGGTAAAATTTTAGCCTAATTTCGGCGTCCGTACCTACAGCGACGGTTTAAGTTGGAAATCCAGTTTCGATACATTTGTACTAATTTTATGTTGGAATAACCGATTATTAACAAAAAGCTAATAAAAAGAGAAGTAAACTGTTGTTTTTTTTCCTACTTTTTGCCAATTTTTAGTGTTATTTTATTCAAAGTGTAAAATTGACGATCCGCGTGGTTAACATACCGATCTGACACGCAGAAAGTTCCAGCTTTAATTCCCGTCCCGGGAAACATACGTAATGAATTTAGATATAATTGGTCTGGGTGTTTGTTCATTGGTCTTGTATTTCTCCATGGCACCCATGGCACAGAATCCTGGTGCGGGGCTATGAGAGTAGAAAGCGTCCATCTTCCTTAAATTAAGGCGAGAGTTGAAGTACGCACGTTTTTTCAAGATTATATGTACGTTTGGATAGAGCTGTCATTTGGGTCGTTCTCGCAGCGACGTGCCGTGGGATTATTTATCAAAAAGGCTTCATTTTGAGTAAGTTGGTACATTGTAAAGTTGCGAATTGCAAACATTACAAAATAACGATCACTGATGTTTGTTGATGTTATCATTAAAACTAGCAAATGGCCGACCAGGTATTATCGACTACTGAGATCGATTTAGAGGGAGAGTTTTGCTTTTATATTTTTAATTTTCCATTTAAAAAATCTTTCATATGTACATAGAAATCTCTATTCTTAGGTAACGTATATAAATAATATTATCCGGTATCCACTTTCAACTTCCCTAGTGGGTAAAAAAGATATCAGAAGTTAGTTAAAATTGGTTTTCATGTTACAATTGCGAAGTAGAAATCGCATATGAATGCTGTTTAAGTCTTATGAGACGTCTATACATAATTGTAAAGTATTTTTTTTCAAATTGTAGCATTCTTGTGAATAGTGGGAGAAAAAAACAGCTCAAGTGATTTAAAATTAGTTTTGATGTTAAAATTGCGAAGTAAATAACTCATATGAATGGTACCTAAGTTCCGTATGTGTGCCTGCAAAAAGTACCTACAATGCCTTCGATGGTTGTCCTTCCACGCCCGCGGCAAGGTGGGGCGTTGCGCAGCTATCTCGTAGTTTACACCAAACCAGTTTAATTCCTCCGGTGGAACGGTCGACCTGTTGCCGCTGTTTACAACTATCGTTGTACCGTTGTAATGAATGGACTAACTTACGCGATAGTAAACTGTTCAGTGAGAGTGATGATTAAGTGAAACTGTTGTGTTTACAAAAGACTCGGATTTCGCGTCGACCGATCGACGCAACGTTCTATATAAAGGTGAAAAAACTTAATCTACTTAAATATTATGTAGAATAAATGATCTTCAAACGACCAAACACGAATCCGTTGACGGAAATCAATTTCAAACATAAAATCAAATATTTATACAAAAACTATTTATAAGTTATTTAGATGAAATCGCAATGTACAATATAAATTTACAGCAAATGGGATGCAACTTTCACTTATTGTCTATCATGAGTCGGAGAGCGGATCAAACGGACCTTGCTTTATCCACCTTGAGTGCGCGCAACGCAACCTGTGTTATTTCATACAACATTGGTAATGCATGCCGCTCGTGACTGCGTGACACACATTCATATAAACGCGGTGACATAAACATATTACATACCTGTATAACGCTTATAGTTTCGCAGGTACCTACCGCGTTGGTTCTCATTTCTATTATTCTACTTTGTTAGACATACCTACATTTTACTTCGCTAAAAGCATCCTGTTTTTTATTATTTTTATATATTATAATACTTTATTACACTAAGATTATACCGTAGATCTATTTATTATACATCATTGTTTAATACTTAAATCACTTACCTTTAATTAATTAAATTAAAATATAAGTGAATGTTTAATATTTAGATTACTTTAAATACTTAAATTATGTTAAGTTACCTACATTAACCGGGTCATTTTACCATGAATATTGTAAACGCAGATATTTCTAATACATGAAGATCTATCTAATTTACAAATTGTGAACGACTAAAATGTATAGGTACTTATACTTTTTGGCGGGAAATTTCTTATATAAACTATGGAGGCAATGGATATCATAAGTAACACTTTCATTTTATAATTGAACAGCTGTATATTTTTATAACTGATGTGGCACAATAAAAAATATTCATATATATAGACAACTAGCAGACCAGCCACGCGTTGCTGTGGCTTTCTTGTATTTCCTTCAATGATTAGATATTGTAATTGGCATTGTAAAGCAATAAACTATCCTATCTCTCGAGTTGAAACAAAACACACATTTTAAAAAACGTTATACTCGGATAGTTACTTTCGGAGGTCATCCCGGACAAACATCGTGACATGTGAATTATATTATATTATTATAATAGATTCATATAAATATACCTAGATATTCCCTTAGGAATTTTTCATGCTAAAGGCTATGCTATTAAAATGGATGTCTGTTTATCAGTAAACAAGTGGTGAATAATTCCTAAACCGAGGGTAGGTACTAGCTAAGCTAATATGATCGGTGAATAAAAGTGTTAGGTACTTATTCATTTAATATGAAGAGAATATGGAATATTAGGTCTAAAATAAATCAGTATGAGAAATCGAAAAGGGAAAGCGAAGCTCCAGTGGGACATTGGAGGTGAGTTATTTACCGAAACTTGTAAGTCATGACCTATGAGATAAAGTACCCATACATCAAAGTAGTTCTGTCTTTATTTTTGAGCTTATTTTGAGGTTAAAAATATAGATATAATATTGGAAATATTACATCGATGGTTGATTGATATTGTATTAACAGTAATATATCATGTCCCATATTTCTGGCACTCCAGTGAGGTATAAAAGTATATCAATAACAACAACCGGATAGTCACTGTAGGGAACAGATATCTAATAAAATTAAGTCATAATGTGAATATGATATTCAAGAGATTGTTGTTCAATTCATTATATAAAAGCTTTGTTTCATAATCACTTAGGTCCTTAGTTTATTAGTTATATCGTGACTTACTTATCATAACTTAGGTTATTGGTTTTATCGTGGAACTGGAGATACTACGGGGATCGGACTTTTATTTGCGCTCCCAAAATGTGCTGATAGGATTGATAGGTGGTAGAACTATAGTTCACCCGGGGAAGTGCCACCGCAGCCCTCATAATCCGTGAAGCAGTTATAGTGTTTCGATTGCCGGCCATGATTACAGCGAGGCGTCATCTTAGTCCTCAGGAGTAGTGACGCACTTGTATACGACATCAGATAGACCATCAGTTTTGTTTGCGGTTAGATGTGTGTTTCTATCAGCTGCAGTAACCACTTAATATCAGGTGGCCTTTACGCTCGTTTTTTCTATATAAAACCCTCGATTACATGGGAAAAGGTCACTTCTCACAGTGCTTTACGTTGTCATGAAAATTCTGTAACGCCTTCCGTGATCCCAGGAAATTCTAGCTGTTTCCACGATAAGTCTAATATAGATAAAACAAGAGTTTTTGAATGTAGTGTAAATCAGAGTGTTACAAGCTCAGATAAAGGTAGTTGATTAATTTGAAATCACAGAGAATAGATCAGAAAAATCTTAGTAGTGTGGGTCAAAATAGATACTGAAGCTTTCAAAGCTTGATTTAAAAAATTTAATTTCATGAAATAAAATTGTCTTAATTGGTTAGTATTTATTAGTATATTATATACCAATAAAGATTTTAAACAAGAGATTTAAGTATTTTGGTAAGACTATTGGGAATATGCAACTTTTTGTAGGCACGTATAGAAGTTAAATACTTTACTAATAGACTTTTAAAACTTTATTAACAACCTGATCTAATGTCTATGTAGGTAAGTGAAATTTCAGGCATATAGTGAACTACTACTAACGTACTACTAATTAGGTTGGTTATTTAGTGTATATTTACAA
>DWKL01004918.1:0-10252 GCA_018249415.1 Phareas burnsi
ACCAAAACACAAGAATTGCATTACGGCGGATTATGAGAGCGGCGGCGGTACATCCTCGGACGAACGTTCTACCACCTATTATATATCCTATCTTATATATCTTATAACATCGCAGTATACTGTTTTTATATTATGTAATGGCGAAACTGTAAAATAAATATAAAAATGTATAATTTCCGCTATAATATTAGCTTAAAATCATATGCAGTAAACTGATTGAAAATTACCATTTTTGAAAGAAAATATAATTCACCAAATAGATTCCTTTTTCACTGGATCGGCTTCCGATCCATCTTATTCCTTTACATTTGTCAACTAATGCCCAGCAAATTAAATCTATGGCTTGAATTAAGTTAACCAACTGGGGTAGTACGATCCAATTTGTCGTGAAACGCGAGGTTTGACAACCTAAGCCTCTGTGAAGGTGACTCCTTTGAAATTGACTTAGCTATAGTAAATTCGACCACAACATACCAGACTGCCAACAGTGCTCAACGAATTACATTTTGAGGTCAAGGTCGAAATTAGAGTTACTGTCTGTAATTTAAAAATAAGACAGAATTTCTAAAAGCCAAAGCGAGCATTAACTTTCATTACAGCGAAAGAAAGAAACATTTTTAAATTTTTGTTTGTCTGTCAGTCTTTTTTTGTTTGAGGAATAGCAAACGAGCATGCAGGCCTGATGGTAAGTGGTCAATGCAGTTCATGGACATCCACATTATCTGAGACCATACGTAGATGCATCACTCCTAGGGAGTAAGATGGTCGCTTTGCTAACTGTGCCCGGCAACCGCGCCTCTCCAACCGAAACACAACTGCTTCACGGCGGATTATGAGGGCGGCGGTGGTACTTCCCTAGACGAACGAATGTTCTACCACCTATTAGATTTCAATAATATCGAGTATCAAAACACTATCAAACTAATTCGACACGGTTACGATTCGTTATACCGATACAGTACACTTATTTGTACATTTCTAACGGAGATTTCTCAGGGTTGTAGATTTCCTCACGGTATTATTCTTCACCATTAAAATTCTAATTTCCTCGTAACAGTTTGTATCTTTCAGTATAACTGTTACCTTGCTAGGCCATAAAGTGCCGAACACTATCTTTACCATCCATCTTCCAAATTTCTTTACAGCCAAGTGGACTGTATTTCTCCAAACCGGGGATCTTTATTGTTCGTACGCGCCCTCGTAAAACGCGATAAGTGAAGTTTGGAGCCGAGTTTGGAAATAAAGTTTTGGGAATTTCAACACTATTTAAAACTAAGTTTTTTATGTTTGAAGAGTAGCAAACGAGCGAGTAGGCTACCAGAGGCCACTTAACGGCCTTACACGCCTACATCCAAGCAGGATTGAAGGCCTATCGGAGGGCATATGTAGATGCATAACTATACCCCTGAGGACTGATGCCCAATTTTATAAAGAAGTAATTACTTGTTACCCATTACGTAATTAAAATGTATAATTTCCGCGATAATATTACTGAAGGTCGTGTTCTTGGAAGTCCTTCATGGCTGTTTGTATTTTTCCCTCCAATTCTTCCTGCTCTCAGCTTCTTTTAGGGCGGCAGTTATAGAGAGACCAGTTGGAGCGGTTAATTGGTCATACCAACGGCTAGGTGATGGGATGCGAGGTCTTTTTTTTCCATATTTCCTACAACAATTAATTTGTCGAGCTTGTTTGGTTGTTGGACCGAAGTAACCCAGAAACTTTTGGTTGCATGTCGCAGGGACTCCACATTTGATACGCAACTGGTCTAAAATAGACGTATGTAGGTAGAAAACCCTAGAAAGACCTTTAATCGCTTACAGGAAGAGAAGACCGAACTTGTCAGCAACTGATTAATTTGAAGTACTTCTAAGCGGCATGTTTGCATGAATTTACATAATAACATCATGTATGATAATGTTATATTATGTATGATTCATGGAGATTGTGTTTCGTATCATATATATGCAGATTTATCTAAGGTGCGTCATTGCGAAACTGTTAGTCTTTATGTTATATAATTTACATAGCATATAATATTTCATTATACACACAATAAGTGATAGCCTACTGGTTAAGATTCCAGACTACCCCGAATTCAAACCCCGCACGTAGCTCAAATTTTTCGAAGTTATGTGAGTATTAGAAATTAGTGAAGGAAACCATCGTGAGGAAATCTACACATCTGAGAGCTCTCTGTAAAGTTCTTGATTGTGAAGTCTACCAATCCGCACTTGGTCAGCTTGGTGGACTGTGACCTAGCCCTTCTCATTCTGAGAGGAGACCCGTGCCAGCAGTGGGATATTAATGGGTCAATGATGATGATGATAATGATGATTATATATATCATTATACTATTATATTGTATATATTTATTTTGGCCAAAGGATAAGTTGGGCCATACAACGTGGCAATGCAGCCAGCCTTCCCAGTACTCTCCTGGTAGACAGTGATTTAAGCTCATTATTTTATCTGTAGTCTATATTTAATATTAGCTGGTTTTATTTTGTTTCTTTTATTTTATTTTTTGTGTATTAAATAAAAATCTTAATTTTTTTATAGGTCAAGTTATGTTAAATATACATAATATTGAACTATTCGTGGCCTCCTATGGGCTGCAAATTTTGTATACCCCACGGCGGGGCATGGGTCTCTCTCCACAATGGGGGAGGTCTGGGGCATTTTCCACTACGCTGTTCTAATACGGATTTGGGTTAATAGCCAAATCGTGCTGGATATGTTCAAACTGTTCATAAGGCCTCCGACTTCTACCCAATGATAATAACTAAGACCAACAGTTTAACATCCCCCCCGAAGCACGGAAACTCGCGTGAAATATAGCTATTATCGTTCACCCATCCAAGAAGTGACCGCGCCCGACCTTACTAAATTTTAAAGATCGTTTGCAATCTACGCAAAACGCAAGCTATTCGCGTTTCTTATCATTTATGAGATACATAAAAACATACATACACATACATACATATATACATACATACATACATACAAACATACATACATACATACATACATACATACATACAAACATGCTCACATACATTCGAAAACATAACCCTCCTCCACGTTGGGTAAAAATCATCTTCACTTAAAAATCATAACAAAGAATTTTACACATTTTACACACTATCCTGTATGTGCCCATGAGATCAACAGATATATAAGAATGGAATCTCCAAAGTCACCTCCAAACATCAAATGTACAAAAGCTATAAAACGTCACTGTTGGGCTATTTCCATCTCCCATACAACTAGATGAGCTGGTTAAAAATAATATTTATGTTGCACGAATATCAAAAGATGCGCTAATAATAGTGTATCCACGCACAAAAGTAAATAAACCCGGACGTTTTTTTTGTTTTAAAAGTAGCAAACGAGCATGCAGGCCATCTAATGTTAAGTGGTCACTGCAACCCATGAACACCTGCATGTAATCTCAAATAGGACTGAAGTTCGATCTGAGGACGCACGTAGATGCGTCACTACTCCTGAGGACTTGAGGACTAACATGGTTGCCTCGCAGTAAGGGTACTCCAACCAAAACACAAAAACTACTTCATGGCGGATGACAAATCCGACTACCAATGTTAGAAGCAAATTGACAGTTCTAATGTAAATTTTTGCGGAAACATTTCTAATTTTGACATTAGCGACTGTCTTTTGGTCTCCAAAATTTATGGAGATATTTATACATTTTGGTCTTAGTCTGGATAGACTCTTTTAATTGGGTTAATATTACGAATTTTAACATAAGCAACTGTCAAATCAGCTATTGACATTTGTAGGCAAACTTATTTCAGATTTGACGGCTAACCTTATTCATATTTGACCGCAAATCTAGCGCTAAAAGCTGGATACACGTTTTAGAATAGTCTAACAGATTTTAAACTCAGAAATACCTTTTTTCTATAAAATTTATGGATACAAATTTTTATATATTTTTTTAGTAATATGAATTTTCTTTATGCGTGGACGTGTGTGATATGGGACGCCCTCCTGAGGACGAGGGCAAAGGGCAACTGCTGGGTGCGAGGGGCACTGGGACGGTCTGAGTGGCGGCAACAAGATAGACCTATGCCCAGCAATGGATCTACAATAAAGTTGAATGGATTTATTGTTTACTAATTGTCACGTTCGAAAGCAACGATTTCCTTTTTGGTGATCCAAGATTACAGAGACCTATTATATACATATATAAGGGATGCCCCGTGCCCAGCAGTGGGACATTAATGATTGACGACGATGCTAATATCAAACTTGATATTGCAAGCAACGATCAAATACATTCGACTTCGCCAGGCAATGAAAATTGGTTAGGAAATAATATATGCATGTAATAATCTGGTTGAATAAGATTCTTAAAAACAAACATGTCCGATTAAAATCAAATCCCTGGCAACCCTAGCTGCGATCGTAAATCGAAGTCAGAGCTAACAGGATGCTTTCTATCCGTAATGATTGAAGGCAATTTGTTGCTACCGCTAAGGACTAAGTTAAAGCGTTTAATGCTCTTGTATTACAAATGAAATATCACTTGGTTTAGCGGTGAAGAAAAACGTCGTGAGGAAAGCTGTACACCTGAGAGTCCTCTGTAAAGTTCTTGAAGGTGAGTTGTTGTGAGTGAGTGTTCTACCAATCCGCACTTGGCCAGCGTGAGGGACTATACCCTAAGCCTTTAGGTTCTGTAAGGAGACACATGCCCAACAGTGGGACATTAACAGATCGATGATAAATAATTTCTATAAAAAATACGACAAAGACGGTAAATAAAGGCAAAATAAAGGTACTCTTCTTTTTGGTTATATCATTATGTACATAATCCATCCAGGCCTCATCCAGTTGTGGTGAGATACCCACACCCAGCAGTGGAATGTGAAAAGCATTGTAGTAATCATGTAAATATACGCGAAATCAAAGGAAATCACAAAAATACCCCTTAAATTTTGTATATTTACAAAAATGTTTACATTCAAATCAGATATGTTGTTCTTTATAACTGACTTCCTAAAAAGAGGTACTCAATTCGGCTGAGGTTTCTTGCTCCAAAATCACGTACCAACATTTCGCCTTACGAAACCTATTGACTACAACCTTAAGAGGGATAAACGCCCATCTTGCTCTACAAAGGGTTGAAGAGGGTTTATTCCCATTTCTACCGATCCTGTTTGTACCAAAGAGAATACTTAACCCGCTCTTAAAGTAAGGTATGTAAGGTAATGGTTTTATCGCGAGCGAGTAAAAAGGTAGAACTATAGTTTGATCGGGGAGATCTCATCGCCGCCCTCACAATCCGCCGTGAAATAATTTCTGTGCTTCGGTCGAGTCAAGCGGTTGTCATAAGACACACTTAGTAGAGAAGCGACCATCGCAGTTCTATGGCGTAGCGACGCATCTACATACGATTTCAGATATGACTTTAGTTCCGTTTTAGGTACACCACTCTTCTAAAAAACCTGTGTGTAATCTGTCTGCACGCACGTAATAAGTTATACTATTTTGGTGTTCATCGTAAATTATTTTTTAACACATTAAAATAAATTTGAACTGAATAGTAGACGAATTCAAATACCACGAACAATAACTTAAAATAACTAACATTTTAAATAAATAAAATAAAACGGATAAAGCATGTATACGTCACTTGCGAACTACAACTAACTTCAAACAGTAAAGGAAATAATAATCATAATAAAAATAATTTACATTAGACAATTGTATTACATCTGCACGCGCATTTTTTGTTTCATTCGGAACAATTCACTCCTATCTGATTTTTATAACGCGCCCAAAGAAGTATAACTTGAAAAATGAAAAAAAGAGTAACGTCAAGCAGTCTCCTTTATTTCTCTCGAAAGACTCTAGGTGTATAAGTTTTCATTTTAATTTTCAAAACATACCGACGTAATATGACCGGCGACCATAACCATGCATAAGGTTCTGGGTTCGACGCTCGGCCATGCAGACATCTAATAGTAAGTTTTAGATTTCTGTTCTGTTTGAGTGTTTGTGTACTCGTCTTTGTGTGTCCATGGTACCCACGACATATGGAATCCTCGTGTGGGGCTATGTGTGTAGGAAGCGTTATGCTGCAGCAAGATCTCTGAAATGGACCGATCAGATCAAGCAGTTCGAAACGACACCGATTTTCAATCTGGCCTTACGGAAGTAAGTCGATCAACCACACGCCTCTGCCTGCACCTCAAATATTGTGCTACGTATATAAAGACAAGATAAATTTATGAACAATAATAAATTTATTATAAAATGGATGCTTTTGGATAATCAATAAATGACTAACAAATGAATAGTTTATAGCTTATCGCTTATTGTTATCATTCAGAAATGTTATATCATTATCTTTATAAAATGCATTTCGATATTTTGTTTAGAATTTCAAAATAGTATATATCGTTCAGATCAGAATCGCATCTCAGGGTTATAATTTCCTTTTAAATATACTAAAATCTTGTTTTGGATACATTTTACGAAGGTTTATAATAATAAACTATTTAGTCTCTATCAAGGGTACAGGGGGATAGGGTTTTTTGTAAACTCAAATGTCGTTTTCAATAGAGTTTACGAAGGTTTATAATAATAATAAACTATTTAGCTCTATGGCTGTCTCAATCAAGGGTTTTGTAATGTACCGTTAGGCGCTCTGACAAAGTTTAATGATGTTATCCAGTGACAACAACCATAACCAACTTGGTGATGGTTGTTGTCAATGGATAACATGCCCTCCCAAATATTCAGCTACTGACCGAACCCGATGCTGCTTCGCTCTCTACTTGGTCACTCTTGCATAAGCCTTAAGGCTATATTCATTTCACACGGCTCCTCTACTTAACGCTAATCGCAAAAGCATTATCATAGGTGGCAGAATTATAATTTGTTTGGAGAACTACCACCGCCGCCCTCATAATCCGCCGTGAAGCAATTCTTGTGTTTCGGTTGGAGAACTGCGGCTGCTCGGTACACTTACAGTGAGGCGACCATCTTAATTCTCAGGAGTAGTAACGCATCTACGACCGTAGATAGGACTTCAGTCCTATTTGAGGTTAGATTCGGGTATCCATGTGCAGTGGCCACTTACCATCAGGTCGCTTGCACGCTCGTCCGATATTCTTCAAACATTAAAAAACTTAACACTAATAACAAATGCATTTCCTCTTCTTAAGACTGGACCCTATGACTATAAATGTCAATCTTCCATAGATGAATGGACTTTATACGTAGCAGTCGATACGCGACTCCCGGTCGCCGTGACGGATGAGGGGTAAAGTTACCCAAAGGTGTAAGTCAAACATATTAATGACAGCCATTCGTCGGTTTGACTCAGGGTCTAAGATTAATACACGTAATATTTTACGTTTGGTTTAGGCGTCGTGGATTAAAAGGTGTTTGCTACTTTTAAGGGTTTGTTGGGATTTAGTTTTGGCACACACCAGCAACTTTGAGGAGTAGCACGATCATTCCACGTGTTCCTAAAAAGGATCTTGACGGACAGACGGTCAATGAAGTGATCCTATTTCCTTTTGGGGTCCTTTTTCCTTTTGGTGTACGGAACCCTAAAAATGTTGGTGATGAAACATACGCCATTGTACATTGTGATTGTGTACGAAATCAATAAACACATAAATATATAAAAAACGTTATATTAGAAGCGAACGAATTAATTATAACGCAGTAATAACATCAAAGAAAGCAATCCACACGTGTAAGATGTAAGGAAGAGGGGAAATTATATTTTCTCGTGCCTTTTATATGTTATACAAGATCCAATAGAAACATTTATATGTTATACAAGATCCAATAGAAACATTTATATGACTCGCTAAGAAACGTGTTTCTTTGATGTATTCAGTGCATTCATAGTTGTGGAAATTGCGTTTATTCGAGTGGTGGAGTTGTACATATATATTTTAGTATGTTTTTAGAAAATGTAATTCCATGTTATACTTTATTTAATAGGTGGTAGAACTAAATTTGCTCGGGGAGATCACCACTACATAATTTGCCGTGAAGCATTCTTGTGCTTCGGTCGGAAAGGTGCGGTTGCCGGGCACACTTACAGCGAGGCGACCATCTTAGCTCTCAGGAGTAGTGACGCGTCTACGTGCGACCTCAGATAGAACTTAAGTTTTGTTTGAGGTTAGATATGGGTGTCCACGGGCTGCAGTGACCTTAACATTAGGTTACCTGCACGCTTTGCTACTCTTGAAATATTTAAAAAATCTTGATATGTTTTTGGAAAATATAATTTACTGTTATACTATATTTATTAGGTGGTAGAACTAAGCTCGGTTGGGTCACCACCACCCGCATAATCCGCCGTGAGCCATTTTTTGTTTCGGTTGGAGGATTGCGGCTTTTGGATACATTGACAAGTCTTAGCCCTATTAGTACTTGGCAGTTTACTACTGTATCCACGTACAACCTTGGATAAAACTCCAGTTTTGTCTGAGGTTGATCTGGATTCCCATGAGCTGCAGTGACCACTTAACATGATGTGGCCTGCAAAGTCGTTTGCTATTCTTCTACAATAAACTGAAGCCATCCATCACTCCCTGAAATGAATTATCGCTTTAACAGTGAAAGAAAACATCGCGAGGATATCCATATACCTGAGAGTTCAATGTAAATTCTTGAAGGTGTGTAAAGTCTACCAATCCATATTTGGCCAGCGTAGTGAACTATGGGCGGACCCTTCTCATTCTGAAAGGAGACCCGTGCTATAGACGTACCGTGGATATTAACGGGTTGATGATGATCCGTCACACTATGTGATCAAAACCAACTCGCTAATCATTATATTCAGCCGAAGATAAGATAAAATAACTTACTCAAAGCTAGACGCGCCGCGCGTTTCGTTGCTTTGAACGCTACCTTTATTGTGAAGTTTGAGATGGGAAAACAGGCATCAAACGACGCCATTATCCACGCTCGCATCACAAGATGGATACTTCCGGGTATATTTAAAGGAAAATAGCAAGCAATTTGTTCTAAGACTATCGTTTGCCAAGATACAAAGTTGTTTAACTGAACTATAAACATTTTTATTGACAATTGCTTACACTCCATTTGATTTATATCATCATCTACCCATAACTCATCCACTGGGACACACACGTATCCTCAAACAGGATTGACGCCCTATCTGAGGTCACTACTGCGTCTCTACTCCTGTGGACTAAGATGGTCGACTCATTAGTAAGTGAACCTGATCCCCCCCCCCTCCCCCCGCAACGCAAACACAAGTTGCTTCACAGCGGTTTGCGAAGACGTTGGTGGTACTTCTGCGGTCGATTTAAAATTCCGCCATCTTTGAAATAAACTTTTGAGTCATGAATGCCTTGTGCTTATTGTAGATATATATCTGGCATTACGTCATCAACCCATTACTGTCTCGTTGGTGGGAACGAGTCTCCTGTCAGAATCATAAAAGCGAGTTGGTATATTTGGTACTCCTTTGAGAATATTTTGAGTACTCCCAGCCATGTAGGTTTCATCTCAATGTTCTATTTAACATTAAATAACGTGGTAATAAATTTTAATTTATACAATACATTACTGTATTTTGATAAGATTTATCGATGACGATTTTGTTATCATCATCACCATCATTATCATGATCATGATCATCTTCATTCATGAAATGTGAAATTTTTTATATGCGAAGAGTAAAACAGTATCATTATGATTACTATCATCATTATTATCATAAACACCGACATTATCATCATCATCATCATCATAATTATGATTATTATCATCATCATTGTCATAATATTCTGATATAATATCCGATATAATCCGTAATATTCCGATAATTCCTAATATATACAAAACTTTAACATATTAGATGTTTCCGTTCGAAACTCGGACAACATAAACGTAACTCACGTACAACGACAAATACTCATCCGCATAGTGGTTGTCAATTATTAAAAGTTATAAACAATTAAATCGCATCTATATCATCGCGAGTAGTAGCTACAGTTACTAATAGACGCGCATCTATAATTTTTATCACGAGCTGATGATCTTGGTGAGAATACCAGGTCATAGTCATTTAATTATTGTATTACCGTCGGGTCTTGATACATTTTAATTACGTAACGGGTATTCATGATGTGCATTTTTTTTAATTGCCTATATTTCGACCCAGTTTCATGGATCGTAGTCACAGCGAAACTTATGTAAACCGCAAATAGTGCAAAGTTCGGTGCGTAAAGAT
>DWKL01004919.1:0-10252 GCA_018249415.1 Phareas burnsi
ACTAATTTGTAATAGTTAATTTTCTCTGTAAGTGATTTTGTAAATCTTATGAGAAAATAAATGTTTTTAAACCGTAAACCGTAAAATTTGATAATAATGTTTGAGATTAATATATAAACTACAATTAGTGTTTAAATGGAAATAAATTATGTAAGGAGTATGTTTTATGTTTATAATGCTGTGAACTGAAATATGCAATTTAAAAAGTAATATAAAATTATATTATTGATATGATAAATAAATAAAATAGGTAGATGTGAGTTGGTAAATATATAAGCATGTGTGGGTCTGTGCGTGTGAGTGGGTGTATGTGTGTGTGCATTAGTGTCACGGTATGTTTGCTTCTGCGCGTGTATAAGTGTAATCGCTGTGTAAAAGTGAATACGCACGTAACTTTGAAAAATTGGAGGTGCGTGTGGGATTTGAATCCTAGACACCCAACGTGAAAGGCCGGAATCATAACCACTTTTCTACAATGCCCTAATACTATTTTGATACTATGCAACCTGCTTTGATACTACGATTAATTCAATTAAAAAAAAAAATGTGTTATTTCAAATTGTTAAGTTTTTACTGTATTGGGCAGTTTTTGGTAACTGCCTATGTACTTTTTAAAAGTACAAGTTCAAATTTCTAAAATAATCTGATATAAAATCTGACTGCACTTACAGAGAGGCGACCATCATAGTTCTCAGGAGTAGAAACGCGTCTATGTGCAGCCTCAGGTAGTACTTCAATCCTGTTTGAGGACAGATGTGGGTGTCCATGGATTGCAGTAACCACTTTAGATCAGGTGGCCTGCGCGCTCGTTTGCTACTCTTCAAACATCAATATTAGAGAAGAACATGATTTTGATAAAAAAAAATTGAAAAAATAAATATATACTCACAGGGCCAACGCAGACATTGTACGCGTTCGCGTAGGGTGGAAGCGGGTATCGCATGTCCGCCTCGTCGTCGGCCAGCGCGGCGAGATCTAGCTGCTCCTCGCTGTCCCCCGGCGAGAAGTAACCGCAGTACGCGCGCACCACCTGCTCGAGCGTCGGTATTTGGGGGCACAGGTATCTGCAAGCGGATATTACGTCGTCATGCTATGTAGAGTGTATACGGCTTCTTATTAGATTATTTTGGTCTCGTAATGGTATTATGATTTATTCATTTTAATTGCGTAACGGGTACTCAGAATATGCAGTGTTTTAATTGCCGCTATTTCGACCCGATTGCATGGATTGTTCACCATAACCACGATCAATGCAACTGGGTCGAAATATCGGCAATTAAAACACCGCATATCGCGAGTACCCGTTACACAAATGAAATGTATAATATCCGATAGGTGATAGAAATTATAATTCGTCCGGGGAACTTTCGCCCTCACAATCCGACCTGAAGTAATCCTTGTGTTTTAGTCGGACAGGGGCCTTACTCTTGACGCCTATGTCAATTCCAATTTTAATGCAATACAATTACAATCGCAAGAAAAATTCGCTACTCTTGACGACAATGTCATTGAGATTGTAATTGCATTGGGAATTGAGAAACCTAAACATGGGATTGGATTTTATTGAATGTGTTTTAGTAAATGAGTGAATGAAAGATGGCTTTATACACGAATTATCTTGGTTGTTTTTAATTGACACGTATTTAAACAAAAGTTTTTGTTTGTAAATATTAGTTTTCGAGAAATTGCGATGAATTATTATTAACAAACATATTTCGTATTCCGCACTCCAATTTTATTATGTCATGGAACACTATAAATTAGTTCCTTTCTTAAATGTTAATGCCGTGACGTGACACTTAGAACGGATTAGGGGTCTGGGAGATCAACCCCGTTTCAATAGGCACGACATTATTCTTCAAATCATAGAGGTGGACGAACCATTCGACGTGGTAAAGAACAATGGGTAGCCGTCTCACTTAAACCCAAATGGAAGTGCTGGTAGAGTTCCTAGAGGAAAACCCTGAAATTCCTAGGGGGCTTCTACGAACTCAACAGGGTAAACAAGATATGAGAGGGAAATGGAATAAAGTCGCTTATTCCATCAATGCTTTAGGCGGTGTGGTCAAAGATGGGCCTGGCTGGTCTACGGTAAGACCCACAATTATTGTTTAATTAATGTTACTTAATCACCACATAACATTTCAAACAAAGGTTTCGTGAGGCGATAATTTGCTCGAAATTCATTATCGGGCATTGCCACAGCTTCTTCATTATATCGGGCCATACGACGCAAATTTCTTCGTTGTCGTATATCTATATTATTTGCCAATGTTAAAACTTTACTCTGAATGCAGAAACGAGCCATTATTTGCACTAATTACTACACTAAACACAAACACAATTCTAAAAAAGTTACCTTCCGGCTATTGTAAAATATACAATATCAATGCAATTTGAATGCAATATGTCAGTGTCAAAAGAGCGTCAGGAGTACCGAATCACAATCCCGTAACGCTAATTCCAATCTTAGTTAGTTCACTAAATTTTCACACAATTGCAATCTCAATGTGGCGCTGCTGTCGATTTCAAGAGTACCGAATGGCGTTATTTCGATTGAAATTGTAATTGAAGATTGGAATTGATATCAAGAGTAAGGCCCCAGATGAGGTCGTGCGTTATTTATCAAATAAGTATAAATCCAAGGTTTTTGTGTAATGTATTTTTTACTTTTACTAAGATCTCTTTGAAGGCGAGAGTTTGTATAAATAAATATTGGCAGGAAAAATAAACAATCCCAAAAGCTAAGATTGTACAAAAAAACAAAAATAAGACATAGGTACATATAACAAACTAAATAAGTAAGACTTTACACAAAAACAAAAATAAGACATACATATAACAAACTTGGTAAGCATACCTACGGCTAAAGGGAGCGTTCGGAAAAATGGCATAAAAATATAGAGGTCTCTATTATATATTTGTATTGCTTTTTCAGCAATTAAAGATATCTGCTCTATACTTACAGGATACGTAATAATGTCTGAAGTCAAAATTCGACCAATCGTGTAAATTTCCAAAGCACTGGAATTTAATGTGAATTAAATTCGATATTAATCGAATTAATTTTTATAATTACAATGCAAGTTAATGCGTCATTATGTTAAAATAATGTGTGTATATTTACTTTATGTTATACATATTATGTACGAGCAGTGATAGCCTAGTGGTTAAGGTTCCGGCCTTTCAAGCTGAGTGTCCGGGGTTCGAACCCCGCACGCAAGAGGTGCATGCGGGGTTATGTGTATTTATAGAAATTATGTGCGTATTAGAAATTAATTATCACTTGCTTTAACGATGAAGGAAAACATTGTGAAGAAACCTACACGTCTGAGAGTACTTTGTAAAGTACTCGAAGGTGTGTGAAGTCTACCAGTCCGCACTTGGCCAGCGTGGACTATGGCCTAACCCTTCTCATTCTGAGAGGAAACCCGTGCCCAGCAGTGGGACATTAATGGGTCGATGATGATATTATGTCTTAATAGCAATATATGCATATCATATTTGTTTTGTGCTCATCTATGACACACGTCTACAGACTGCGGGGCTGTGCTCGTGTGGGTCGTAAACGATTTACAAAATTAAGCAACGTGGGGCGCGATCGGGAGATGAATGGGTGGCTAGTGGCACAATTTCATGCATGCTTCCGTGCTTCGGAGAGCGCATTGAGCTGTCGGTCCCGTCTGTTATCATTGGGTGATGACATTCTCCACGTTATTTCATATAACGTGGAGAAGATCATTCTTAACAGCAACATATATGCGTTGTTTCTTGTGTGTAGATTTTTAGCCAGTACTATGCCAATGATATAAGTTTTATTCTCCAAATTTTATAATAAATACTTTTTAGTGTTTATATTTAGATTTTGATTCGACATTTGCTTATAATTCTACTAATTAGTACAAAAGTACACGAGAACGGTTTATGGTTGTCAAGAAACGATAATCGATATAAAGACAAGCCATTGTTTTATAATCTACGTAGACGTGTACAATGTAAAGCGTGAATGTACAATATTAAAATACTTGGGTAGTGACGTCAATATTATATATAATCTATATGTTGTTGATAGTCTTTAACAACATGTTAATACGGAATTCATCGAAAATTGCGTTACTTATTTTAGCGTTCCGTCGCCAAATGATGCACACGAACCCTGTAATTTCATATCCGTCTGTCTGTCTATCTGTCAGTATATCACGTCCATTTTCCTTGAAGAATATTATTACTACATAATAATATATAATGATATTTAGAGCGCAAATGTATTCTATGAACCACTGCACAATGGTGTAGCGAAACTTCGAAAAAAAATTACGAATAGCACTCCTCCTTATATAAAATCGACAAAAAAATCCAACGCACATAATAGTCTGGGGTTTTATTCGACAACTCCGTAAAAGCGATGGACATTTTTAAATTACACTTTTATTTAAGCAAATAAAGAAAAGAAACAGCCTGTATATATTGCCGTTGAAACGGGAAAAATAAAGTGAAGTTGTCTGTGGGCGTACGATTTGCATAGGAGAAAACTATAAAACGAAGTTATACCTAGCCTTTATCAGTTATTCGTTAATTTGTTAATAATTGACATTCGACCACAGACGACGCTAGTACCCATAATTAATTAAATTTCCATAATAATTTCATTAATCAAATTCATTTCCTGCCATGCCTCATTAGCATACTACTTGCTTATGTTAATAAGGGGAATATTCCCTATTTAAATAGAACCGTATAAATTAATGAATTAGAAACTTTCGTACAATGTACTTACATTATGTATGTCAACGCTTTTCGTATTTGCGTGCTTGTCACGCATTAAACTGTACATAGTTAATGTTCTGCGATGTAATTAACATCCATAAGTCATCAAAATATTTGTTTATACTCAATAAAAGTGCCCTAAATAAAAGTAATATGAAAATTACTATAATTTCAATTAACAGTTCAGAACGTATGCTTATTTTTAAGTTTTTGACAAAGGATGTTATTTTAATGAAATTTAGGGCGAGAAACAATAGGTCTATAAATATTCATGAAAGATTTTGCTTCCGTATTGAGTGTTCCAATTAAAGGTTTTGCATATATCTTACTCAATATTTAAATAAATATTATGAAAGAAATTAAAAGTAACCGTGGTTAGTCTTTAATATGTTTCCATATTGCATTTCATGAATTATTTAGAATTTCTAATTACAAAATTAGAATTGCATTCCTTCTGAATAAATTTAATAGTGTCCCGTTACTGGACATAGGTCCTCTTAGAATTGAAAGGCAAAGGCAATGGACTCTCGGACTGTATAGATTTATTCTAGCGTAAATTGATTATTATTTTAAATACATACATGACTCATGAAAATCAGAATTTGTCTTGGGTGCAAACTAGAGTTTCTATAACAAGAAGTCAAAATTCATACTCTTAACACTGGATACAACTGTTTTTATGTCCTACTACTGGGCACGGATCGCCTGTCACAACTGAAAAAGGCCTGTAGCATGCTTCACCACGCAGTTCCATTACGGATTAGTAGAGGGACATACAGGTTAGAAGTCAATCTTAGTTACGTAACGGGTACTCACTATATGCGGTTTTTTAATTGCCTATATTTCGAGCCAGTTGCATGGATGGATTTACGCACCCAACTTTACACTATTTGCGGTTTACAAAGTTCGGTGCGTAAAGATACAATTAGTGTGGTGTGTTGTGATATGGTAAACAAAAAAGAAAAACGAACTAGACTTAGGATAGATAGACTAATCTACACTAGTTTCTGTCAACAGCTTCACCCCGCTGTCGCAGTTTCGCCGTGACCACGATCCATGCAACTGGGTCGAAATATAAGCAATTAAATACCGCATATCGTGTGTACCCGTTACGTAATTAAAATGTATAATTTCCGCGATAATATTAGCTTAAAATCTTATAGAAGTCAATCAGTGTCGGATCAAACCGTCCACTAGGCTTTTGGCACCGTTTAACGCCTGCTGTCCAACAATAACAGCCTGGACAGACAGCTTAACGTGCCTTCCGAGATACATACAGAAGCGCGCGAGATCTTTAGCCACTACTCATCCGAATTCCTACTAAATGTATTCCGACTTAATAATTGTTATATAATTTAAACGTGACTAAAAATAAATTACAGTATATAATTAATTTGTCTGCGGGCGTATATTCAAATATCACTTAATTTTATCTAACTCACCTTAAAACTTGTAATTTAAAATACAAAAAATGATATTATCTATAATATATCGTCCTGAATAAAAAGTTCTTTATGATATTACATAAATATTTCGATAATTTATTTCCTTAATTATTCAATAGAAGCTTTTCAAATATTACAGATTATCTATCTTGTGTTTACTCTATAATATAATACCTTTATATAATACAGGATCAGTCTGTGCCGCTCAGCGTGGTTTCCATTAAAAAATTTCAAAGGCCCTTAAAAACTGCTGTAGACAAAACGAAAGCTCGGAGAAGAAAGAAATCCGAGCCAATTTTTGTACTACCTCAATATGACAAGTTATTGATTCCGAATTTTATTCAATTTCTCCCGATTTGGAGCGGATTGAGTTTTAGTCTGTATTTGAAACGAGTTCAGAATTTAATTAACTGTATCTACAGTGAAATACTTAGCTTGACTATTCGTAGCAGTGTCGGAATGTTTCCGGTTCTAACTATTTAGACTATACTCTATACATAATAACAAAACTGTTGACGCCGTGCGATGCCGCTTTTCGCAACTTTTTTAAAATTCAGGAACGGAAAAGACGGACGACATTAGAAACGCATTTGACTACCAGTTAACTACACCCACTTTTTTATCACTAAACCTAACGATAAAGCACACGGGCCACCTGATGGAAAGTGGTTATTGTCGCCTATGGACATTGCAACACCAGACCCTGCAAGCAAGACCACACCTTTTTATAGAACCCATTTCATGGTGCTCCGGGAATACCTCAGGACGAAGCTCGTTCCACATCATGCACGTACGCGGAAGAAAGGAACTCGCAAATTGAACCGTGGAGGACATCCACTGATCCAGTTGATGCGGATGGACACTTATCCTGCGGCGAGTGGTGTGATAGATGAAAGGTGACGTAGGCACCAAATAAGACAGTTCCTCGGAGCATTCACTATTATAAAGGCTATAAAAAATGCAGTGAGATCCTACGTCTTTCCGGAGGAATAATGGCTCGAGTCGGTCGGGTATCTCTGGGTCGTTAACAACTCGTACAGCGCGCTTCTATGTGGAATCACATAGAATCACTTCTGTCCAGAGATGCGAACGGTATTAGTACTATTCACACCTCTGGGTACATCCACATGGAAATGTGGGGCTGTACTTGAGCTTCATAGAGCAAAAGCTGCTCCGCAGTGAAGTTCCACTTCGTCCTGTTTAAGACGCCGAGCTATTTTGAAGCCAACTTGGCTTTGTTCTCCAGATAACTCTGGTTCTGCACATCATACGAGATGTTAACGCCCAGGATATTCACAGTTTTACCCATGGCATGATGAATGGGAATTTTTAGTGGTAAACGCTTAGACTTGCGTCTTCTCTGGGTTGTACTCGACAGGGTTGAGTCGCCTCCACTCCGAGACCCGTTTCAGAGTGTTTACGATTTCAGACACAAGTCAGATTCTGCTTACCATGGATGTTCGGAAAGTATTCACGGGGGCTGTGTAGAAAGCATTTCCCGCGCTTTCATCCACATAGCTTTGAATACCACTGGCATACTTCGACAAATCATTGGTATGCAGAATGAACAGTGTAGGAGACAGCACAAACCACTAGGGAATACCAGCTTTGAACAATATATTGACTTAAGTAAAAAACGTGTACATATTGATTTCACAAACTATTGACTATAATAAAATAATATGTATTTATTCACACACTATTGTTAAGCGGTTCATGGAACACACGTACGTTCTATATTTCTTACATATAGTGGCAATCGTTTCTGAGTAATTTTACTCCGAAGAATTCACAGCTATTTATCTATGGCATACGGACGGAGTCATATGGATTTCTTTTCTTGCTATTTGTATAAGTAATCCCAAAACCTTGATAGAATCGGCACGGTTATGTACATTCCTGTCATATCTGATCCTTCAACTCAACGGTCAGTAAGAGCCGTAATCGGTCTGGAGACGCAGAACTATGATGTTTGGTACCTGAAAAATCGACTATCGATCTGTCGATATTGTACGCCCTAAATCTCTAATTTTATCGTTCGAAGTGTCGACAGTATTAGCAGTTTCCATACTATGTATAGTATCAATACTACCTACCAATAGCAAGATCTTGTTCATAATTCGGTCCGATGTTAAGTGGTCACTGCCGCCCAAGCACATCTACCCGTACTTGAAGTAGTAGAACTATAGTTCGACCGGGGAGGTGCCAAGTAGGTTGTCACGTATATTTTCAAGTGAGGCGACCATTTTCGTCCTCAAGAGTAGTGATACATCTATGTACGACCTCACACAGAGCTTCAGTCGGGTTTGAAATGAAATATAGGTGTTCATGGGCTGCAGTGACCACTTAACACAGGTAGCCTGCACGTACTTTTGTTACTTTTCAAACATGAAAAAAGATGGAATGACTCAAAAAAGCGAATGTGCCATACCACACCCTTCAAACTAGAACAGCAGTGTAACGGTGCCGTCATTTAGCAAGATTGCTATATCGACAGTATTAAATTATTTTGTAATTATAAAGTAACATAATTGTGTAGTGCATAATTTTACTTTATTTCGTTTCATTTCAGAAGTAATCATAATGTTGGTACCTCCATAGACGAACATTCAAGAGTATTACCAATGTTGAAAGAAGGTTTAATACGCAGTCAAATGAAATTGGTTAACTCAACATGGTCTAGTAAACATTGGCAAAACTGTGGTAACTGTCGTACCATATTGACACCTACAATATGCTGCTTTATAGATATAGATATACAAAATTGAGGTTCTATATAAAGCGGTTCGTAAAACAAAAATAATAAATATTAATAAAAATAGTGGATAACAAGTATTAACCTAAATAACAATAGATAGAAAGAAGATAATTTAATACGTGCGAGAGTGGTATTCAGTCGGCTGAAGGACACGCCAAAACAAATAGATATCAAAACAATGCATTGCAGGGCCTGATATAGTTTATTGAAGACAATAATGTAAACGTTGAAACTTGCTGGTATGCCTTTGTACTAGTATTGCGCCATTGTCTAGAGACCAATAGCAGAACGCTTGGGATGCCGGTTCGACGTCAGGGATCTCAAATAATCCAATCGACTAAACTTTATGACGACATACATAAACAACTACACCGTACGAGCGAGAAATCGGTGTCTCGAAAGAGCTATTTCTGTATCATTTTATATTCAATCGCTGCTTTATTCTTTTCAGAATGCGCGATTGTGGAATAAACTCCTCGCTTAGACGGTACCGTTTGTCCGTGTCGGCGTTTATGTTCAGAATATCAGTAAATAAAAACAATTTTACGTGTTTATCTTTTTGAAACTTACAGCTTGTTAATTAGTTTGATGGTTATCCTATAATACGATTGTCTGGATAAAGGAAGGAGCTCTCTAAAATGTACCGTTCACTGTTAAGTGCTAATTGCAGCCTGAAAGGTTTTAAAAATAGCAGAATCTTTTATAGATCCATTGCGGGCACCATTTGAACTTTTTCTTCCCTATTGCACAATATTTATCTCGCTTTTTCGGTCTATGATAAAGCAGTCTTGTAGACGTGAGGCGTGCCAAATTAGTCCTCAGTGGTATCAGCACCAGAGCATGTCATAAGTTCAGATAAGATTCCTGTTCTATTTATGTTAGTTACATGTCGATGAGAAGCGGTGACCGCTTAACATTAGATCAACTACTTTGATGTTTGATCTGTCGTGAAGCAGTTCTTATGTTTCGGTTGGAGAGATATGGTTGTTGCATTTATTTACATCGAAGCGACAATCTTAGTCCACAGGAATAGTGAAACATCTGCGCATCACCACAGATAGGACTTCAGTCTTGCTTCATTAGATATGACCGTCCATAAGCTGCAATGACCACTTAACACAATGTAACCTGCAGGGTCGTTTGCTCCTCTTCTCAAATAAAAGAAAGTTGGACTTCAAATCCGTTTATGTATTCTAACTTTTTTTTTTTTTTTTATGTTTGTAAAGTAGCAAACGAGCGTGAAGGCCACTTGATGCTAAGTGGTCACCGCAGCCCATGGACA
>DWKL01004920.1:0-10251 GCA_018249415.1 Phareas burnsi
TGTGTTTTTATGTTTGAAGAGTTGCAAATGAAAATGAGCGTGCAGGTCAGCTGATGTTAAGTGGTCACTGTAGCCCATGGACAACCACGTCTAACCTCAAACTAACTGAAGTCGTAAGAAGGTGACTTCGCCCGAGGAATAAATGTCGTAGCATAAAAGAAATCCATGCTATAAAACAAAATTGTTCCTGTTTTGATTCCCTGAAAATTTTTTACATTAACAATATTTGTTATTTTGTTTTCCTCATAAACGTTATTTTCTTTGTAATGCAAGCTCATGCTAGTGCGTCAGTGTATAACGTCAATGGTGTACTTATTTCAATGAAATACCTGAAATTTGTCACAAACGATCCAAGAAAGTATGATAAAAAATTTTAAGCTAATCTTATCGCGGAAGTTATACATTTTAATTACGTAACGGGTACTCACGATATGCAGTTTTTTTTATTGCCTTAATTTCGACCCAGTTGCATGAGTCGTGGTCACGGGGAAACTGACCGCCGTTTCGCCGTGACCATGATCTATCTATCTAACACTACTTTTTACCCGAGTGAATAGAAATAAGGTTATGTTTTTTTATTGTATATATGTATATATTGATTTCTTTGGCACGATTTGTGGCGTAAACGGCTTGACGGATTTTAAGATATGATCCATCGTTATATTCAAATTGACAGCGCGAGTGACTCTGGGTACATTGAAATTTGAAAAAAAAATCCGTTGAAAAATGACATCATTAATTTGAATTTTTCGACACGTCATTTGTTTTTGTCCCGCTTTTCAGTTGTAGTTTAATTTGTCTTGTTTCAATATACAATTACCGTTAGCTCTATAAAGAATCGTTTAGGTCACGGTTGTTTTAAAATATTTGTATATTTTTATTAATGTCATCGTATAATTGTATCGTTTTGATTACGGTAAGATTTTTTCCATTTTTTTGGGGGAACCTTGGTATAGTCTCACTACACGCTGTAATTACATAAATGTACAAAATGTACGGTCTTTGCAGACAGTTATGTCACTCCTGTTTTTGTCGCATAAAACCAAGTATAACTTTAAATTAATTTAAAGTTCATCGTTTATCTTAATTGAGTATCTGATATGTAAGTTTGTCATTAAACTTAATGAGGACAAAGTTTTAGTTATGTAAAAAATAGACAAATAAGATAATAAAGATTACCTACAGCCATTTCGTGAGTTCGGTCACGTAAGCTTTGCTTTAGCGTTAGCCCTTTGATTGCATGTTATTACAAATCCGACCTTATTTTGCAACGGTTACAGTTGAGTGTTAAACGTCGCTTTCTTTAACTCCACATGTGATTGTTATTCTGAAACTTGTTTTGCTACTATGACTTAAAGTTCAATTTAAAATGTCAACGTGTAGTCTAATAGAATAAAAGGTGTGGCAGAAGTACTTAAGAAATTACCAGCGCAAAAGTAAACAAGTTCTATGATGTATTAGTTCCGTATTTTGTTCCACTTCCTGTTCGAGTTTTAAAGGTTCTTCTATTAACCGATCACGATGCTGTCTGAATGATTTGTGCGTGGTTTATTTTGTGTAGGAGTAGGAGGAGTATGGTATTTGACGATATTGTTAATTGTTACGACCTTTATATTGGCCTCGGATCTCTGAATCAAACGCTAAGTAGTGTTTCTAGCATGTAGTGATGGTAGTATTGCACTGTTACGTCGGTTTATGACAAGCGGTGGCCGCGGTTAAAATGGTGGTACCATTCGTGGTTTGACCCTGAAGGTACTCCCGTCACTCCTTTTCCTGTCTTATAACAGCCGTGTGAAATGCTGCTGTGCTTTGGTTTTAGGGATGTGAAGACACGGGGCGTTCTAACTTAGTCCTCAGGGGTAGCGACGTGTCTGTGGTTGACTTCAGCTGGGACTTCAGTCGTATTTATTGTTAATTCCAAATATCCATGGGTTGTGGTGTCCACTTAACATCAGGTGGACTGGATGCTCGTTTCCCTTTCTGTACCATAAAAACGGGCTTCCAGGAGCTTTATAATCGCCGTTTTTTTGTAGGAATGCTATATATTTTAAGGATAAAAACAAACATATGCCTGTGCTTGTCTGCTATTTGCCTCTATATTTGCAAGAACATCTTAAGCTTATGATTGTTATCTGACTTAAAATGTAGGTGTTCTAAAAATCGAATCCAAAAGTTAGTTATAACATGTGTTGACAAATATATTTTATTTATACGGTTTTAACCTTACAAGATTACAAAAAAATAAATGAAACCATTGCTCTGTTATTTTTATGGAATTTTGTTACAATTGTTGATAACATTTTTCTTTACAACCTTCATACATACCTATGAATACGCCATCTTATATATGTCACCATCAACCAATAAACTGTCCCACAGCTAAACACATATCTCCTTTTCTAATGAGAATGGTTTAATGGATAGTCCACCATGTTAACCAGGTGCGGGTTGGTAGACGTAACACACCTCTAAAACTCTACTATGAATATGTTTTCATTCGCTGTTAAAATAAGTGGTTAATAAATTTCTAATACGCATATGAGTTTAAATTAAAAGTCACAGATCCAGGGTTCAAACCTTAAATTTCCGTGAGGTGTGTAAGATCCAAATACCTATTGGTGTGTGGGTCTCGAGTGGGTACCTACTACGAGCGCTACGTGACGGCGCGCGTGCTCTACAATTCGCTCATTCATATTGTATGAGATAATTTGGTATGGAAATGGGGTGTTTGATCGAATTTGCTCCAGTTTTAAATGTCACGATTTTCATGTTTTTTCTGTATGGCTTGAAAATGTATGGTGTACCGTTATAGGCCTCGGGAATGACAATACATCCCTAACCGACTTTATCTAGGCCTATAATTTTGACCTCTCTTGTCCTCAGATACAAAAAGACATACTTCTCTACTATTATATTTGAGATTTGCAATCGGTTTAATTAATGAAATAAAATTTGCAATACTAAGTAGCGTAAATAATATATATTGCATGAACATATAAGAGCAGTGGAAGCCCAGTTGTAGGATTTTGGCCGCACACTCTGTGGGGTCGGTTTCGAAATCCGCACACATCTCTGAGTTTTTCGAAATTATATGCGTATCCGAAATTAATTATCACTTGCTTTAGCGGTGAAGGCAAACAAGTTGTAAGGAAACCTACAGGCCTGATAGTACTCCGTAAAGTTCTCAAAGATGTGAAGTCTACCAATCCGCACTTGGCCGGCGTGGTGGATTATGGCGTTATCCTTCTCATTCTGAGAGGAGATCCGTACCCAGCAGTGGGACAGTTATAGGTTGATGATGATAAATTTATACGATGCTAATTAACAATAAATAAATAATAAATGAATATCAATATTTAATTAATTATTCCCATTATTGTTATTAATGGTCTGTCTGTGTCGAAGAGTTAAGATAGTTTACATAAAAGAATATAATTCTTCTAATTGACCATGCCCTTTTGTTTGCGAAAATCTATTTTCGATTAAAACAGCAACTATCTATAGTGAACGTATTTCCCGATAAACAGATTACGTCCATTGAGAAATTGTGTTAAAATTCCGTTACTTGGCAGATTTATCGAATCGGCTCTACCCACTCTACCCACTGTGGCGAGCTGAAAAATGTGGGCGTAATCGGGGTAATGGAAAACGGAACGACGCGTCGATCACACTGTTAGGATATTAGTGTTAAACTAAGCGAAAATAGAAAATAGAGTTTTCTATACCAAGCAAATGGAAACAGGAAAAGAATTAATTAAATTTTCCGACCATAACGGTTTCCAAATAGTTATAATAGATAACGCTTAATTTTTTTTTGTTTGTAATGTAGTAAACGAGCATGCGGCCCACCTGATTTTAAGTGGTCAACACAGCCCATGGACACCGACATCAAACCTCAAACAAAACCGAAGTTCCATTTGAGGTTGTATGTGGATGCGTCACTATTCCTGAGGACTATGATGGTCGCTCCACTTACGGCGGATTATAAGTGCTTTCATACACTTGTAGCCCTCCATTATTTAATAAAAAACAGAACCAGTCCATTCGGGAGGTACCACCGCCGCGTTTATGAACCGCTCTAAAGCATTTCTTGTTTCGGACGTAGAAGCGCAGCTGTCTGGTACACTTACAATCAAGGCGACCATTTTATTCCGCATAATAACGCAACTACGTACGGCATTTGACCGTAGACGACGAGTTTAGTAACACATCTACGTGCCACCGTACATAGAACATCGTAGTGACCACTTGTATCAGGTGCCCTGCACGCTCGTTTGCTACTCTTCTTACAAAGCCCTTGAACACGTGGACGTGTTCCCAGACGCCACGATCTGGAAGAAATTTACACGTATTATTCAGATGTCTGCATGACCGGTTCGAACCCGGAACGCTCCAAGTGTCGAACGGCTAAGGTGACATATATTGAAAGTGAAGTTCGTGAAATTATGCCAGGTTTAATGGTACGGTTGAATCCACGAATTCCGTTGAACAATTCAGCTAGCGTGCAGACCATCTGATGTTAAGTGATCACCATGAACAACCACGTTTAACCTCAAACAGCACTGAAGTCCTTACTATAGTCGTAGGCAGATACATTGCTACCCCTGAGAAGTTGGAACACCTCGTGTGTCTGTCTCCCTTGCCGCACCCAAACCAGAAGACAGTAGCGTTGAACGCTATTTATTTTTATAAGACAGAAATAGTTGTATCGGTACTTGTAGAGTGGAACGATGACAAAGTACAGAGAGCGATGTAGGCTACTTTTCCGTCCGAAAATATTTAGGAATCCTCGGTAAAATTGGAAAACCGTGCGCAGTGCACGCAGACGAAGCCGCAAGAAGACGCCCGTAATATAATAAAAGAGTAGCAATGACATTTACTTGGAAAAACCGCGATATCCGATACTGTGCGGCCTTTCCATTGGTCTTTTCATTGACTCAATGGCACTTAGTATCTTTGTAATTGGAGTTAATTTCCTTAATTACTCGCTCCAATCTTATATAATTAAGGAGCACTTCGAACAGATTCCACGGCCTCGGTTCGACAGTTGAAGGGCTATTTTTATCCGTTCTATTCTTAGCCACTAATTGCTAGGTCAGATATTGTGATAGTTTCTAATTGTTGATCGAAGGATGTCTCAGTGTAAGTTGAGACACGAAACTTATCTTTGTATTAAACATGTTTTGTCTATCGCTGGTTAAATATAACACTGTTATATTTAAAAAAATATATTGCGGTGGTGGTGATTTTGAATTGCGAGCAGACAAAAATAATATAAAATTTACGTAGAAACAAAACGGCAAGCAAAAGCTGAACTCTAGCTTAAACAAAAGTCCGGTAGAAAAATGGCACATGCGACACCTAGTATAAAACAAGATTGTGAAGATTCTTATGAAAATATAGATAGGGATTTCCAAATATCAAAAAGACGAAATATGTGACTTGTGACAGTTTTCTGTTTAAAATACGATTTATTTATGCTCATAGTTTATATCATTCACTATATATTTTATATTATTATGCCATAGCTTTATTTGTGTTTAACACTGGAACGATTCGTAAATTATTCAAGGAATCAATCTCATTAAACACCTTTTTCATAACCAGTGTTTGATGGTTTGCCATCTGTGTATCTTTGCTGGATATTCGTTATCTATTCTTCATTTCTGTACTGCGCGTATTTACGGGTACGCTGCTATGTCTGCGTTTGGTATTTTCATCACCTCTGGAATTTTCACTGCCCATCATATTTATTATTGCACCGATATCATGCACATCCATGTGATGTGTTAAATGTAAAAATGTAAATTTGCCTAAATGTATGTACTATCATCATCGTCATCGTCATCAACTCTTTAATATTCTACTAGATAGGGGTAGAAGACCCAGAATGAGAAAGGTAACTGTAGCATGTTGAAGCCAAATCTTAATCCAAAAGTTCGATTTCACTTTAGCTTAGACAACTTTTCCAACATAGTTTTGTCATGCTGGATATTGGCGTCTCCCAAGTGTGCCACAACATCCGGTCCTGTATTGATCTTATCAAGCCACCTCCTACCTCCTTAAGGTCGTCGCTCCAAAGAGCTAGAGAATATAGTTTATAAATCCCAAATAGCTGTAATCTGAACAACCTAGTCGAACTAAAAGCAGCGGCCTTGAACCCTTGACCGATTTAGTTCAAGACCTCGCTCCAAATCCACGCCACAAGGACGGCTGTTCAGAACGGGGTGAGTGTGCCGCGATCGCTCTCTTGTTGGGGCACGCCTCATTATCTATCAGATAGATATACCATGACATGCAGATTAGATAAGATACACAGAAAGTAGGGCTGAGTAGACTTTCCAATCTCGACGCCTAGATTTGGATTGGAAAATTCAAAATTAAAATTCGTGGCGGGCCCTAAAAAAAGGGGGCATGTAGTGTCTAATCAAATAAAATGAGTATTTTTTTTCTTCTAGAAGAAAATCTAAATAGAAAAAGTTCATGAATGAATTCGATAGTAGATAAAATAAAACAAGAACTTAATCAATTAGAACTAAAATTACTTATTTCACGCGGAAAATGATATAATATAAGTGATACTTAGCTATTACTGTACCATAAATTAATAGCAATAAGCGTTTTGCATCGTAACACACATATGGAAGGCATCTTCCACGGTGTTAAACTGGAGTAAACAGTTGGCGTCCCTCTGATCTCCAAATGCCATTAAGCCGCACACAAGTACGCAGAGAGTACATTATAATAAACGTAAGTTATTTATTGTACAAGAGTATGGTACAAGGAACAAAGTCATTAATCAAAATTTTGTATTAGTTAAAATTCCGGTATAAAAAGTAGATTTCAAATAATCTTTCTGTATGAACATATCTTGGAAGCAGCTGAACCAATTTTTATTAAAAATTTCGCTATATACACACATCAATATCAATCATCATCAACCCATTAATGGGTAAAGCCATAGTCCACTACGCTGGCCAACTGCGGGTTGGTGGACTTCCACACCTTCGAGAACTTTACGAAGCATTCTCAAGCATGAAGGTTTCCTCGCGATGTTTTCATTTCCCGTTAAAACAAGTGATAATTATTTTGTAATGATCCCAGGTTCTACGAGGTAATGTCCAATTCCCTTGACAAGTCCTATCGGTTACATCTGTCAAAAATTCTAGGGTGAGCACCAGTTTAAAGTACTCATCCCCATATTTATGTCAAGAATGTACGTATGCCAAGAAAAGCTATATAGGTGAACTAGTAACATATACTAATTTTATCATATTAGAGACGGGGAGTAGGGCAAACGAGACAGAAGATCGTTTGGAATATAAAAGGGATGTGAAGGGGCCAGGGCGACTGGAACGCCGAGGGGAATCAGGTCGTGACGTCTGCATCCATTGTTAGCGGACCCCGTTGTTATGATATTAAATGACATACATACAATAAAACGAATATAGGTACAGCTCTCGGAGGAGCGTTCTGCATTTTTTTGCATGGGACGCATTCTACACGGCGCTAAACGGCAAGTCCCAGTAAACAGTTCGCGTTTCTATTATCTCCAATACTATTAAAATATAACATTTTTATAGCATATTAGTGGTAAATGAGCATGTAGACTGTCTGGAGGCAAATGGTTACTACCACCAATGAGCTGCGACCCTTTTATGACGAGGTGACCCGCGTGACGCAACGCTTACCATACCAGTTTGATATGCAGAGGGTTCCAGGCTCGATTCCCAGGCAGACATCTAAATTATGAATTTAGATTTCTGATGCGGGTCTGGGTGTTTGTGTACTCTTCTTGTAACTACTCTTCAAACATAAAAAAAATCTTTACTAAATATACAAATTCTCATAATCAAAACATTCTGCACTTGGTTCCTCCGAATGTCCAAAGGTGTCGATCATGATCCACCACGCTAATTTTCCTTTATCACGCTAATTTACCTTGAATGGCGTCCATTATTTCGATACACCTAACATGTCTACCAATTTAGTTTTAATTAGACTCCCTATCAATCATTTCTATGTCGTCATTTCCTATATACCAATTCCTTGATTGTCATTTCTCTGGTCCCAAAGCCAGGAGTGCCCCAACAGATTTGTGGCCAACTTGTAGTATTTGATGTTATTAAATCGCCTAAACCCCCCGTCAAGATTAGGTCGGTTACTAGGTATGTGTTTGTGTGGAACTGGCTTAGAAAAACACTCTTTTCTCGCTGATATCGTTGAAGACGACTGTGTGAATAAATCCAGGAGGTGGGCTGCTGCCCATCTTCCTGCTAAATGATTAACCTACTGTTGTCACTAACACGCACAGCCAAACGCGGCAGGTAAAAAAAACATTCTTTTTAAGGAAGACCTATGGCCAACATAGGATTCTAGGCTGAGGGAATTTGGGTATCTTGAGAAGATTTCTCCGTGAAACAAAAAAAAAGAAAAAAGTCCTGATAGATTTTAAGCCATTGGCCCGATTGCGTACTTGCGCATTATATTATAATATTTTTAATTAATATTGTGATATTATGTATTAATAAAACAGTCACCGGAGTGTATTTACCCGAAGTCCCCCCTCCCTCACTCCTCTCCGCGTGGCGCATACCGCCGTAGGGTAAAAGAGGCCTGGTAGGATTGGAATATCCCCTCCCCCCTAACTCCCCTTGACGTGGTGCATAGCACCGTAAAGTAAGAGAGGCCTGATAGGGTTAGAAGTTCTCCTTTCGTTCGTTCGTTCGTTAGACAAGTTATAAAACAGTAAAATTTGTGGTCGTTAATGATTATCTTTACGCTTAGTTTTTTGTTCGTCAGTGCCACTGTGTGAGTTAAATTAGCAGTGAGCTATGAGTGTAAGAATATATTCTATTTTATTTGTGTATATATATCATAATAATATATATTTATTTATAAAGAACTATTTATAAAGAACAGCATAATAATTAAGATCATTGCAAATAATGCCAAGACAGCTACTTGGAAATTATAACGATCCGTTGGTCCAAGAGTAACTGGGTCGCGACGTCTGCGCGAATCCGTAACAAAAAATGAAAAATTGATGTTATTATAACCCTAAGAATTATATTTTATTGCATACTGTTAATTAAAGTTATCAAAATTCACAGGAGAGTAACGTTACCTATTTTTCAATGCTAGTAAAGTGGTAAATCGGAACAGATAAAGAACGAAATCGTAATAAGATCGGATCAAATCATTGGTGATAACTTAGTGATAAGACTCGAGCTTTTTATGCTGGTGGTCGGGGGTTCGAATCTTAGGCAAGTACCTCTGACTTTGCACACACATCATTTGCGTTTTCGGCGCAGGAAAATGTCGCGACGAATGAGTTCTCCACATAATTCTTAAAGGAATTTGGAGTCTGCACTTGGCCAGCGTGATGGACTAGCTAGCTGTAACCTAGCCCTTCTCATTCTGATAGTGTCCAGCAGTACAGTAATGGGTTGATAATAAAGATGATGATCATGGATCAAATGTTAATGAATAAAAATATTTTGTAGTAACTTTGGATCATCGTACTTTCAAAAAGCAATTGAAGTCTCATAGAAAGGAAATAGGAGACATTTTTAATGTGAAAACTAAAGAAGGGTGTAAAGTTTAAGTAACGTAAATTGTATGTTAAATTCTTATGCTTGTTGCTAAACAACACCTTAGTATTAAATATATGCCTACAAAAACATTTATTACAAGAAATAAATATGAAGAGGAATATATTAAGAGTGTCGCACTCTTTGTCTGAAGCTGAATGGTGTTAACACAGTTGAACCAATATCACTGGTACATTCAGTATAATGCAATAGTGGTACGAACGATTTAAATCTAACAATTAACCATGTAAACTAAAACCTGTAGAACAGCGTTGGACTGAATACTTAAAAGATCTGTGTGTAAAAATAATATTGAATACCGACATTATTTTAAGTTTTGGTAAAGCGACTTCGCTAAGACGCATAGAAGAGCCAGTGAAACAACTAAATGTTTTCGAAAGTAAGAAGAGAAATAAGATTAACTCATAACATTAATATTTATATTTTATAGATGCATGTACATTGTAATAGAACTAACTCTTTAAGACTGCGATTTTATGGTTCATTGTAAAGTATGATAAATGTGAAGGAACGTGTTAAAGGCTTAAGCCTTTTGTGTTTCAACACCACTCTATAGCATACGGAAGTATATAAATTTCTCTTCAATTAAAATTGAATTTTTAGAATTTCTTAAATTTTTTTTTTTACAAATTAAGGA
>DWKL01004921.1:0-10250 GCA_018249415.1 Phareas burnsi
GTTGGAGAGGTGCGGTTATCAGGTACACTTACAGCGAGGCGACCGCTTAGTAGTAGTAGTAACGCATCTACGTCCAATCTTAGATAGGACTTCAGTCCTGTTTAACGTTAGATGTGGGTGTCCATGGATTGCACTGATCACGTCAGGTGGCCTGCAAACTCATTTGCTACCTCCTCCTATGAAAAAAAACTCAATTGAAGCAGTGATAGGTTAGTGGTAAAACCCCAACTTCTCACGCTGGCGTACGAATTTCGTTAGCACGTCTGATTTTTCGAAGTTATGTGCGTGTAACGGTGAAGGAAAACATCGTGAGGAAACCTACATGCCTGAGAGTTTTGTGTAAGTTTTCGAAGGAGTGTGAAGTTTACTAATCCACACTTGGCCAGCGTGGTGGACTATGACACAATCTTTCTCATTCTGAGAGGAGACTTGTGCCGCAGGGAAACACAAATGGGTAAACGATGATAATGATGTCCATTCCTCCTTTTGATTGCCTGTTTCTATCTATAAATTTGTATAGACAATCCCAATTTCAGACCTCTTAAAATCAGATGCAGCCCAAATACTTATTTAGCTAAGCCTCATTATAAACAAATTGTCACAAGTTTTCAATTACAGGCAACATCTATCCCGTGACTTCAAGAATTTACATAGAAGATAAAACCAAGAACATGCGACTGTCGGTTTTCAATGACAGATCTCAAGGAGGCAGCTCTTTATTTGACGGCATGATCGATCTGTTCGTGCATCGACGGATTCTTACAGACGACAATGGCATCCAAACGTTTTTGAATGAAACTGTCGAAGGCAAAGGCATCGTGGTCAGAGGAAAGCATTACGTTTATCTGAGCAAAGCAGACTTCAAACCGAATAGAGTATTCGAGAAAAAATTCGCTAAAGAAATAGAATTGGTCTCACAAATCTTTGTCGATGGTAACGAAGCACCAGAGAGGAAGAAATGGCTGGAATGTAACAATGAGGTTTTTGCGTTAAGAAATAAATTACCGGTTGGAGTGCACATCCTAACAATTGAGCAGTGGAACGACGACACGATACTGATCAGATTGGAGAATTACTTGGAGAAGATCGATATCGCGAGACACGGAATCAAAAAAGTGTTTCTTGAAAACCTATTTTTCAATATAAGAATTGTAAAAGTGAAAGAGACTACACTTGCGGCGAATATTTGGCTGGAAGATTGGACCCCGTTGCAGTGGAATAAAAGTAACGAGTTTGTGAAAAGTTTTATGGACTATTACGGTAATGAGGACGAAGTGGAATACAGTAAGGATGAAGGATTGAGACCAGTGGAAGATGTGGTCATAGGTGAAGGCGTAATATTGTTTCCTCAACAGATAAGAACATTTGTCGCGTGGTATTGGTATATACATAACGATTCTGAATGAAATGTTTTTGTAGAAGGAAGTTTAGAAACTTTGCCGTGTGTTTTAGATTAGATGTATGTGCCTATGAGCTCCAATGACTACTTAACATCAGGTACACTGCGCGCTAGTTTCTAATGCGAATTCCTTCGCGGCAGATTGAAGTCGGCGGAGGTTTCTCTCTAGCAGAACTATCTACCACTTTCATATTATTGTTACGTTAAAAATAATAAAATTGATGTGAGATACATGTATGTATTTAGATGAAATTTAACACATTGACTGCGGCAAACACACCTGTCGTGTTTTACAGTCCGCGCCACTCGTACGGCTCGCACGCTTATGATGTGTGCCGCCGTATTGGAATAGGCCTGTTGCGTTACGGGCCGCACGGGTGGACCGTTTCGAATATTAGCGCCGCAGCCAATGTGTTAAGTTTGCAAAAAAAAACAATTCATGACATATAAAATTCATTTATTAATCATTACATCTTAGTACAAATATATACGACAATAATATTAGGAAATATGAAATCTACTATGTCATTTCATAATCGACAACGAAAGTCCTTATCTGCTTAGGTTTAAGTTTAATTTTCAAGCCATCGTCCGCGATTTCCGGCTCATCTGTAGCTTTGTTTACAGTCCCAAAGTTATCGTAAGCTTTATTGAAGCTTTCAGTGAAATCATTCTGAGTGTTCCAAGTCCATTTATTATAATCGCTCAGCCATTGATTCCCGGATAACGTCGTTTCCTTAAAAGCCTTGATTGTTATCGTACTAAATATCTTCGTCAAATCGACCTCGATCGTTGAATCTGAGGTTTTGTCCAGATAATTCTCTAAACGGACCAGGGATTTCTTGTACGACCACGGTTCGAGGGTCAGTAAGTGAATGCCCAGGGGCAAATCTTCTTTAACGCCAATAAAACAGTTGTTTAGCGTCAACCATTCGCTATGATCCATCGACGTTGACGACACGAAGACTATCGGCTGCAAGTGGAACTGGAGTACTTGTTTCCTCTCCAGCATTAACGGATCGTTGAACATGATCCGATGCCTTCCCCTCATTACCAGACCCTTGCCGTTGGCTTCCTCGTTCAGCGCTTCGCCCACACCGAACGCGTCATCATGCAACAGACGTCTATGCAGCATCAGCTCAATATTCCCTTCCAGAAGCGAAGTGCCGCCTTGCGCTCGGTCAGTCAAAATCGATACAGTATTTGCTTCGTCCTCTATAGAAATCTTGTTCGTGACTGGATAGTAGTTTCCAGCGATCGGTTCCTCAAGAGTCAGGTTCCACTGCGGCCGTTCGTCGAGTTTCCTCTTCAGCATCTGCCGTCCGTTCGAATCGGTGTAGAATATTCCGTTGTTCACGATATTAGTTCCGTATCTAACCACGTACTCCTTGCCAACTTTGTCTTCGATCGAAATGGGGCCGACAATAAAATCGTGCTCGATAAACTTCATGCCAGTGTACAATCTGAAGTTACTGGCGACGTTGCCGTCACTCGTCATCCTCGTCTCATGCAAGACTGGCCCCCTTATTATGTTCTCGATGTTCGTGTAGGGCACTTTTATGGGCGTCGTAGTCATGGGCCTGAAGATATAGGCGCCGGAAGACCGCTCGGTTGTATTGGAATTGTCTCCCACGCAGGCGGGCCAGTAGTACATCTTGATTTTCATGTCCAGCATCCGATCCGGAAGGATAACATGTGTGACTTCACCCGTAACTTTGTCTATACGGATTTTTATATGCTGGAAATTGAATTTTTTGTTTGTTTCAAGAATAGCAAATGAGCGTGCGGACCACCTGATATTAAGTGGTCACTGCAGCCAATGGACACCCACATTTAATCTCAAACAGGACTGAAGTCCTATCTGACGTCGTATATGCGTTACTGCTTCTGAGCACTAAGATGGTAGCCTCGCTGTAAACGTCTCAAATCCAAATTAATTTCAATTGCAGAATAAAGTTGCAATTAATCCATTTTATTCAGACACTATAATAAGCATTATATATATGAAATTTGGTACATAATTGTATTCTTCGAACCGCCATGTAATGCGCCATGACCATCAACCCATTAATGTCCCACTTTTGGGTTTTCTCTCGGAATGCGGATTGACAGACTTCACACACCTTCGAGAACTTTACAACGAACTCTCAGATGTGATTTCCTCACGATGTTTTCCTTCACCGTTAAACCGAGTGACAATTAATTTATAATACGCACATAACTTCGAAAAATCAGAGGTGCGTGCGTTCGAACCCCGGACACCCAGCGTGACAGGCCGGATTATTAACCATTACTGACGATACATACCATTACTGACGATAAATCTCAGATCCATCCCATTTAGAGTAAATTACAGATGTTAACAAAGTAAATTCTTTATAGGTGGTAGAACATTAGTACGATTCGTCCGAGGAAGTACCATCGCCGCCTTCATAATTCGCCGAGAAGATTTTTGTGTTTCGGTTGGGGAGGTGCGGTTGCGGTACACTTACAGCGCGGTGTCCCTTTTAGCCCTTAGTAGTGACGCATCTACGTACGACCTCAGAATTTCAGTCCTAGTCGAGGTTAGGGGTGGGTGTCCATGGGCTGCAGTGACTCAACATCGAGTAGCCTGCACGCATTTTTGCTATTCTTTATTTAACACTTTGACTGCGACGGCTAATATTCAAAACAATCCACCCACCCGTACGGCGCGCAACACAACAGGCGTCTTCCAGAACGCCGCAGTTTGCCGTAGTCAATGTGTGAAACAAACAACTTACCATTAAGTAAACCGCACGCTCCTTCGCTACTTCTGTATAAAAAAGAACTTTAAAACCCTCACCTCATTCTCCAGATATTCGTCCAGTCGTTCCACGACCATCGGTTCGTCGGACAGCATCCTCATCTCGTCGTCACTCGTCGCCGGGTAACGCGGGTCCCTCTGGCCGACCCTACCCTTCGTTTCGAACCCTCGGAGCAACGTTTCAAAATCATTAGCGTTCTCGTCAAACGAATTCTTAACATCCTTCAGCATTTCTAAATCCTTATTCGTATTCAATGCTGCTCTTTCGAAATCATTGTCTTTATACGAATTCTTAAGAGCTTTCAGCATTTCTAAATCCCTATCCGTATTCAGTGGCACCTCATCGAAACCTTTAACGTTAAGAATAGGTATTTTTTCATCCGCAGCCATAACGTTATACACATTCTTATTTTTAAAAATTTCGAAACGTTTATCCGAATTCAATGCTACATCTGGCTCTCTCAAATATTCGTCTTCAATATTCCTGACATCGACGTACAGTTTTTCCCTAATATCCTTCCAGTAATCATTAACATTTCCGTTATAATCGTTCCGTCTCTTTTTCTCTTCAGCGGCGACCGCGTCCCTTCTCGCTCTGTTTGTTCGCTTGACGTAAAACGATTTCACGCCTAGTCCGTGCAAGTACGCTATGAACACGATCTCGTGGGTCGCGTTCGACACTCGCGTGGGTATGTCGAGGACCGCCGACGCTATCTCCACCAGCTGAGAATCTATTTTGTCACCTGAAATCGATAAAATGTAAATAAATATTCCCACAGTGATAAACCATTGGGAAGATTCCTACTCACACACGCTGGAGGTTCAGAGTTCGAACCTCGCACACACCTCTGATTTATTCGAAGTTCTGTGCGTTTTAAACAGTAATTGAGGATCTGTGTAATTGTGCATGTAATTATTTTACTTGTGTACAATTGTGTTAATTGTATGAGTAACTGTGGGAATTGTATGTGTAATTATGTGTTAATAGTGTGTAATTGTGTGTTAATTTTGTCTATAATTATATGTTCATCGTGTGTTGTGTGTGTTAGTATACCAGTGTGACATGCAGAGGGTTCCGGGTTCGATTCCCGGTTAAACAGATATTTAAATAATGAATTTAAATTTGTTTTGGGACTTGGTGTTTGTTTGATTGTCTTTGTATTTATCCATAGCACCCACGACACAGGAATCAATTGTAGGGCTACGACTGTAGAAAACGTTTGAATTATGTGTTAGTTGTATGTGTGTGTCTAATTGTGTGTGTGTGTGTGTGTGTAGTTGTATTAATTATGTATGTTATCGTAAATATTACGCGCTTAACATTACCGTTAGGCGCATACACATCATAGTTTCCATCGAGCACCGGTATCCTGACGGCCTCGCTGACCTTCCACGCGAGCGGATTATATATTGTCACCTGGAAATTAAACGAGAGTAAAATACATTACAACAGCCGTTGAGATACACTGTTGATTTTAAATCACAGACAGATAAGTCTCCAATTGCCAATTGTCAATTGGAGAGGTGTTAGAATTACAGTTTGTCCGGGGAGGTGCCCTCGCAATTCGCCGTGAAGCGATTATTTCGATCGGAGAAGTGCGGTTCGCCTTATCCTCTAAGTCCTAACCTAATACCACCTAACCTACCAATTATCCTAAGCCCATCTATCCGAGCCGGTGTTTCGTGGTCACCCTGTCATTTTGAAAAGTTGCAGTAGTTAGCTTTCGACGAGATTACTCTTAGTGGAACAAAACTGCTAGATTATTCAATATCCTTGTGGACACACCCATATCGACCGCTGACCACTATAATATACGAGGTGAGAATAAGACCCCTGGGGTTAAATCGGCCTTATTATATCGGTGCTATGCCTGGCCTTCTTCCCCCCTTTAGCGCACACCCCTCCTCCTCCAGACCACAACTCCGTCTCCCAACCCCCAGCACTCATTCCGAACCTCCCCTTAGTTCAATGAATACGACTCACCACAAAAGTGTCGCTGGTCTCCGACGTGTGGCAACTGGATTCGTTGAAGCGGCATCTGTCGAAACTGAATATCGGCGGCTTGAGCGCATCCCCCTGAATGAATTTACTGCGAACAAAATTAAAATCATTATCATATTTAGATATATCATTAATGTTATGTAATAACATGTTTTAGTGGTGGTATAACTACAGTTCATCCGGAAAGGTATCACTGGGGAAACCTTAGAGCATACTCCACCACGCTGCTCCAATACGAATTGATGGAGATACGGGTTAGTGGGCAACCCGTGTCGAATGTTTTCAAACCGCTCACAAGGCCTCCAACAAGGTTTAAGGACTGCTATCCAATGACAATGATCGGGGCCGACGGCTTCACATGCCCTCCGAAGCACGGAAGTACATGAAATTTAGCCACTAGCGGTCACCCATCCAACTGCCGATCGTATCCGACGTTACTTAACTACGTAGATCGGTTACGATTTACGCGAGCCGCGGGGCGCCGCGCGCTTCCTTCTACCACCTACCACGTATTGTTCAACCTTTAAAATTATCAAATAACATTTGTATGTATAACATTGTGATCTGTATTGTAACTTCATCTATCTGTAGCAACTTACTTGAAGGCCTGGCGAGCGATGGTGACCGCGTCCTCGATGGCCGAGTGCAGTATCCTCTCGTAGTCGTGGGTCACGGCTTGCTTTTCGGTTCCGGTTATGGCGTCGTGATGTTGCATTACACCTGAATATAATATACGTAACGTATGAGATTTTAATTATGTAACAGGTACTCACGATCAGGTTATCTCCACTGAACGCCATTACTTTCCACGTTTAGTAAGAGAGGGAACTGGGATCGAAAAACTACCTATAAACTTCAACAGAGAAGATGGTTTTAAGTTAACGCAAACGTGGAGTCCAGTGATTAGCTTATGTATACCGCAAATAGTGCAAAGTTCGGTGCGTAAAGATACAGTTAGCGTGGTGTCGTGATGGTAAACAAAAAAGAAAAAACGAACAAGACCCAGGGGTAGATAAGACTAATGTACCGTTGGCCACATTTTCTTTTACCGTCAAAACAAATTTACAATCTATACATATAATAAACCTTGAATGAGTTCGAGAAGAGCTTATTATTTGTTTGAACGCGCTAATCTCTGGAACTACCAGTCGGTGGCCAGTTACTATCGATACTGATATTGATATTGATTTCTATTTCCGTTTGAATATTCATTTCGATATAGATCTTAATTTCGGTGTCGGCTCGCTTCGACTTGACTAACGTTGATTCTGATTTTGAATATATTCCGATTACGATACTCTACACAAAACAGCGAAGCACGCTTATCTCCAAAATAAAGCTGAGCACTCACCCATGGCACTTTTCAATTCGTTAAGAACGAACCGATTGTGGTCTTCCAGTCCACCCAAGACCTGCAGCTGTTTCACCATCTGAAAATAAAAAAGGAAACATTTCTTTATCATCGTCAACACGATCATCGATAAGGATGCCACTGCACCGCGCAGGCCATCATCAATCAATGAATTAGTGTCCCACTGCTGGGCAGTCTCCCTTCAGAATAAGAAAGGCTAAGTCATGGTCCACCGCGATGGACAAGTGCGGTTGCATTGTAATATATAATAAATAATATTACAGTTAGCAGTGACAGCCTAATATTAAGATTCTGGCCTAGTTCGACCAAGAAGTACCACCAAGTGAAACTTGTGTTTCGGTTGAAGAGGTGCGACCATCAGTTCTCAGGAGTAGTGACGCATCTACGTACCACTTCAAAGAGGACTTTAGTCCCGTTTGGTGTAAGATGTTAGTCTCCGTGGGCTGCAGTGACTAATAACATCAGGAGGCCTGCATGCTCCATTGTTATTTTCTCATATAAAAACACATAGGTGGGCAAGGTGGGTTTCAGTATTCACTAAAACTTAGGTAGCTTGCACGTTTATTTGCTAATCTTCAAACACGGACAAATAAAAACATTGTTCTCCTGAAATCTAGCTTCTGACCAATTATATTACTATACATTAAGTTGGTAAAGGGGGGAGGGGGGGGGGCAGTAACAGCGAAGGCTTGACGATGCCACTTCTGCGCTAGACCGACCTGTAAGTAGTTATTTCCCTCCCTCTCGAAGTACTTGGTGGTGGGGCGCGACGTGAAGTAGCCGGTCCAGAAGGCGGTGGGATCGCTCGCGTACGGGAAGAAGTCATCCTGCTTCGTCGGGAGCGTGGGCCTGGGGAGAGGGAAACGGGCATGTGGTCTTTGATGTGTATTCGTTAATTCATTAATAAAAATAATGTACGTTAAATTGATTAATTAATAAAAATAATAATTTCATTCTTAATTGATTGTTAATTAAGTTAAGCTATACATTAATAAATATTACTGTTATTTATTTATTTATCAATCCCAAATCCATATACTGATTTATTTATCCATTCATTTAATTTATTCATTTATTATTATATATATTATGACACCCAATACAGAAAACACTGAAACATAAAGCAGTCGCGTGCAGAACTACGAGTGTACGTAGCATTATATATTTACTTTTACTGAAACTCACTTAGCATCCTTAACGGCCTTCAGATAACAATCGGGCGTTGAGTAGAACAGTTTGATGTTCAATCCATCTTTCGCCGCCTTCATATTGGAATATCTGAAACGGTAAATATACTGTCATATTTGATAGATTATTAAATATAATAATAGGTTATGCAGCGTTGAATGACCACTGGTGACTGCATATAAGACGACACCTAACTGTGGCCTACAACTCATGCCTTAACGTCTCATAGCGAATATTACTGGCTTATCACATCATATTAATTACGTACCGGTTACTCACGATATGCGGTTTTTTTATATTTCGAGCCAGATGCATTGATTGTGATAGCGAAACTGCGGTAGCGGGGCGAAATTTACCAGGCTAGTGGAAGATTGATTCAAACTACCCTACATCTAGTTCGTTTCTTTTTGTTACCATTCCACAATACACCATACTAAATGTGTCTTTACGCAACGAATTTTATACTATTTACGGTTTATATCGCAAATATAAAAAACGCATATCGTGAGTGCTCGGTTACGTTATTAAAATGTAAAATTTTAGCTAAAAATCTTACTATCATACCATTTTGGGAATTAAAACCCGTCTTACCACACCGTTCAACGCAAAACAGCTGCTAACACCACTGGTTTAAGGTAGACATTGGTGTGGCAATGCAATTACGAGTAAATAAGCATGCATTCTGAACCAATAAGCATGTGTTACGAGCAAATAAGCATGCATTCTGAACCAATAAGCATGTATTACGAGCAAATAAGCATGCATTCTGAACCAATAAGCATGTATTACGAGCAAATAAGCATGCATTCTAAACCAATAAGCGAACATCCCGAACCAATAGGTATGCATTCCGAAGCAATAAGCATGCATTAAGGCCAAAAAATCACGCAATTTGAACCAATACGAACGTGTGCATTACGAGAAAATAAGCATGCTTCCTAATCAATAAGCATGCATTCCGAATCATTATCGATTATGCATGTATTCTGAGCCTATTAACGTGTCCGATGATACATAAAGGTCAGACTCAAGACTGGGTTTCATTAACTAACCAACACATCACGATACCGATATTATCATGACACTATTCAACCATGTGATATCTATATAATTGATAGAAATTTGAAACCAAAACTTTCACGTCTCACTGACAATTGTCGCTGTGTTGAGATTAAAAACTTCACTTATTCAATATGATATTTTATTGTTAGATTTTATAATTTATTTAACGATAAATTACCCTCAATGTAAAATAAAAGGTTATTTATTAAATATGTGGTTAAATGTAGGAAAATTAGCGGACAAAGAAAGAAGAAAAAGCGAGATAAGAAATAAGGGAACAGCGGCATTTAGGTGGGACATGCGCTGAAAAAATGGGGCAGGCCGATAGGAAAACTGGTTGATAATTGTGTTTGCTAATCTGGTGATGAGAAATGTAATGTGACCTAACATTAACATGAGTATTATTTTCATTGGCTCTGCGTAAATGTTGGTAGTTTTGTTC
>DWKL01004922.1:0-10249 GCA_018249415.1 Phareas burnsi
AAAACTGGACGTTCCAGAGGAACACTGAGTAGTTTTTATTGTTAATTGTGGACTTTGCATAACTTGGGGTACACTGAGCGCACTCAAACATTCAGAACCAGCGTGGTTAATAAAGGTCCTTCGACTTGCCAACATAGAATATAATAATATAGAACATTCTTTATTGCACACGGATTTAAAGTATGTAGAAAATGTATTATTTCAATTACAACATTTGTGGTCTCATTGATCTCTTCGAAACTAGCCTAGTGAGTAGTGGTAGCCTAGCTCTCAAGCTGAGTGGCCGGGGTTCGATCCCCGTACGCATCTCTAATTTTTCGAAGTTATGTGCGTATTAGAAATTAATTATCACTTCCATTAACGATTAAGAAAATCATCGTGGGGAAACTTACACATCCGAGAGGTGTTTGCAAAGTTCTCGAACGTGTGTGAAGTCTACCAAACCGCACTTGGCCAGCGTGGTGGACTATGGCCTAACTCTTCTCATTCTGAGAGGAGGCCTGTGCCCAGCAGTGGGACATCGATGGGTCGTTGATGACGAAATTCTATGAACGGATATCTAGCAGCTTAATAAGTACATTCAATCGTTATAATGTTTATTCTATTATCTATGTATTGTCTATTACATTGAAGAGTAGCCAATGAGCGTGCAGGTTACCTGATGTTCAGTGGTCACTGCAGTCCATGAACACACACATCTAACGTCAAACAGAAGAAGTGTTATTTGGATTTTATACAGATGCGTCTCTACTCCTGAGCACTAAGACGGTCACTTCGCTGCAGTGTGCCCGGCAACCGCACTTTTCTAACCGAAACAAAAACTGCTTCACGGTGGATTATGGCGGTGGTACTTTCCCGGACGAACTGTTCTACCTATCAATTCTTTTTATTTATATTATTATCTACACGAATTGTCGTTACGAAATAATAAAAAACATGCTTTAATAGCAATGTGTCAAATTATCTTTTGTCTCTGTTCTTTTATCGTGACCTGGTGATCTTGGCAATGATAATATTAGGTCATATCATAAAATTATTGTCTTTGGTTTTCAACGTTTTTAGTGGGTGGATATCTAATGAAAGATTCTAATACATTCACACATACATACGGCCACATGTTGACGACTCTCGGCGCAGCGGTAAGCATATCGGTACGCAGAGGGTCACAGGTTCAATTCCAGGCTGCGCACTTATCTAAATGAGGAACTTAGATTTCTGTTCTGTTTTTTGTAGACGTCTTTGTAAGTGTCCATGGTACCCAGAAAACGGAATTATAGTGCGGGGCTATGGGTGTAGAAAGCATGATTATTATACGCACAGGTCAAGTTAAAAATAAAAGCACTTTAAAAACGGGTTAAGTAGCCTTATTGTAAACTTAACTATTTAACTTCATTCAATGGTTAATTAACTTAAGATACTGGCGGTAAGTAGCTTTAAACCGGAACTGCCACCGGAACATAGCATGTGGTACATGTTAAAAATAATTTGACCCTATCTGACCCTGATACAGATAAATCTAAACACAACCCCCATAAGCACGATAATACATTTTGTATAATACTTAAAGGAAAAACACATTTTACACCTTTTAACTTCGCATGTGTTGTGTTGGTAGGGTGAAATTCGCCTTTTTGTAATTTGGCTGGAAAATACGGGTATTACCAATAAAGAAGTATCACTTGTCATCATCATCAACATCATCCAGCCATTAATGCCCCACTGCTAGGCACGGGTCTCCTCTCAGAATGAAAAGGGTTAGGCCATAGCCCACAACGCTATCCAAGTGCGGATTGGTATACTTCACACAGCTTTGAGAACTTTACAAAGAAATCTCAGATGTGTGGATTTCCTCACGATGTTATCACCGCTAAAGCAAGTGATAATTAATTTATATCACTGGTCTACATTCAAATTATTGGGCCTGTTCCTGTTATGGTCAATAGACGGTTCATAGATTTCTCGACTCTAAGATGCTTGCACCCTGAATGTTGGACCCTCGAACTGAAACCGTTGTCGGGTGCACGTACAATGAGGCGACCATCTTAGTCCTCAGAAGTAGTACCGCATCTACGTACCTTAGATAGGACTTCAGTTCTGGTCGAGGTTACATATGGGTGTCCATGAGCACGTTCGTTGCTATTGTTGTGACAAAAAAACAACGTACGTTACGTTACGTACGTACTTTAAGAAGACCGTACCGTTTGGACATTTGAAAAAATGCTGAAATTTAATCTTACCGCAACGGTAAAAATTGTACAACTTAAACAATTTAATTGGTTATCAGTCACAAGATCTTTAACAATTAATGTTTCCCCGCAGGTTATTTAGCGTACGTTGAACTGTGAAAATATATAAATATAATCATAATACGAGTAATACGATTATTTATATGAATAGACAATGACCGCGAGGTCATTTTTTGCCACAAGGCCTGGCATACAGTTGAGCGTCTCTAAAGATACGGGCGCGAGTCAATACTGAGTCTAAGTAGGTTGTATAGGTGGTAGAATCATAGTTCGACCGGAGCGGAGGTAGCGTCGCCACCCTTATAATCCGCCCGTGAAACAATTCTTGTGTTTCGGTTAGGGAGGTGCGGTTGCTGAATACATCTAAACGAGGCGAGTTGCCTCGTTATTTATCTTAGACGTCAAAAATAGTAATGCATCTACTAACGACCTTAGATAGCCCTTCGACGACCGGACGAAGTACCTTACGTATGCATACGGTATGGTACGCTATGAAGTTTAAAGGTATAAGACCTTTAAACTATACATATACCACTTGTGTACTAATTAAAAACCAATTTATTTTTAAATATACGTGTTTACGAATGAAAACATAAATCTGAGCATTTGCCATCAACTAATTCCAAGTGCGGAAAACAGGAAGGATGTAGCGTGTCGGGCGACCGTATTTTAAAACGGATGGAGTCCCTTGATTGTAGGCCGTGTGGGTTACTACGATCCAGGTACGCATTAAGGGACATTAAACGAATCTTTATTTAACTTTTTTAACGCGGCGCTTTACGAACTTTAATGGGAATTGTGAACCGAAATCGACGTTACAAAGTAAGCGATTGTTACAAGGCAACCAAACGTTCAACAGTGGACGTTAGTGGGCGTGGGACATGTGCAATAGTATTATAAAAGAGTTCACAAGGGCTGTAATCAGTGGATGTTTAATTGGTAATGCCATTATATCTTGAGTTATGATAGCGAACTAAAATTAACCTAAGTCACTTGGTGACCGCGTATCAAGGTCACAGTGCACGCGTCTGCGAGCTTAGCGAAGCCTGTTCCTACGAGCAATCGCGGAAACTGGCCGCTATGTCAGGAACGATTTTGGCGCGAGATCTCCAAATGGCGTTCGAAGTGTTTATGGTTCAGTTGGGGTATTCTATGTACGGCCGTGCCGACCCAGTACCTACATATTTCAGGGGGAACGCGTCAAACCACGCCTTGTCTACCTGGTGGTTGACCACTTTTGGTAGAGTGGGGTAGAACTGCTTTTGAGGCAGGCGTCTGTCTATAACCTCGACATCATACTATATCATAGAGGGTAAAATCGACACTCGTAGTTCTTAGCTACTTAACCCTTTCCCAAATAGGATTTGAGTGATGTAGCACTTTTTATTTATGTTAGTAAAGTAGCAAACGAGCATGCAGGCCACCTGATGTTAAGTGGTCACCACAGCCCATGGACACCCACGTTCAACATCAAACGAAAACGGAGTTCCGTTTGAGGTTGTATATGGATGCGTCACTACTCCTGAGGACTCAGATGGTCGCCTCGCTATATGTGTGCCTGGCAACCGCACCTCTCCAACCGAAACACAACAACTACTTTACAGCGGATTATGAGGGTGGCGGTAGTACTTCCCCAGACGAACGATTGTTCTACCACCTACGAAAGTCACATGGTGACCGTATTAGAATCTTCGCTTGAACATGCTAATACCCGTCTTCTGAATTGCACAAGTTATTTCCTACGACATGGCAAAAATATTATAAAACCATATTGTTACTTATATGAAGAAATATATCATCACTATAATTCGCGCCATTAACCAGAAAATGACTACAATTGCAAAAAGGTTAAACTCAACTTAAATAAACGTTAGACAGGCCAACAAGCCTATAGTATTTTTAGGAGTCGTGAAAAACTTTAAATACGGAACGGTATAAGCTCCTTACACACCGTGCTTTGCACTGAGATATCTTTGAAAGTACTGAACCAATTTTAATAGTGACTCCAATTCTTTTTATGTCACACAGCTGTGTACGGGTTTTTTTCCACCACTGGGGAAAAGCCCAGGGCATACTCTACCACGCTGCTCCGATGCGGATTGGTGGAGATATGGGTTAGTGACCAATTTATGTCGAATGTTTTCAAACCGCCCACAAAGCCTCCAACAAGGTTTAACGATTGCTATCTAATGATTACAACCGGGACCGATAGCTTTACGTGCCCTCCGAGGCACGAAGCGTGCATAACATTTAGCCACTAACGGTCACTCATCCAACAACCGACCGCGCCCAACGTTGCTTAACTTAGTTGATCGGTTACGATCTACGTAAGCCGCGGGGCTGTGAGCGCTTCAGTAGTAATCCGCCTTTAATAGTATTTTGTTCTATTATCTGGAGTTAATAATATTATTTATAAATATCAATTATAAATTGACGTGCATGGAACAGCGGCTACTATGCTGGTCTGACACGTAGAAGGTTCCTGATTCGATTCTCAGCCAGGCAGACATGTAAAGGATGAATTTAGATTTCTGTTCTGAGTCCGGATGTTTGTGTACCCGTCTTTGTGCGTGTCTTTATGTTTAGCACCCACGACACAGGCAATCCTAGTAAGGGGCTTTAACTTATAATGATTATGATGAGGATGTCCAAACTAAGAAATATTTTTTATAATTTTTAGTGTGAACATCTAGCAAACGAACGTGCATGCTACCTGATGTTAAGTAATCTCTGTAGCCCATGGACATCCACATATAACTCAAACAAAACTGAAGTTCTATCTGAAGTCATATATAGATGCGTCATTTCTCTTGAGGACTATGATGGTCGTCTCGCTGTAAGTGTGCCCGACAACTGCACCTCTCCAGCATAAACACACAAACTGCTTCACGGCGGATTATGAGGGCGGCGGTGGTACTTCCCCGGACGAACTATAGTTCTACCACCTGTTAATATAAAGCGCTTCTACGTCTTCAGAACCAGAAACGCATGTACGATTGATCTCACATACAACACCGGTCTTATTCCGGATCGATTATCTATAAGCGACAATGACCACTTAACATCACGTGGGCTGCACGCGCTTGCGCTGTTAAAAAAGTTATGTATTCACGGATGATGTATACACCTCATTATCGTACATTTTTCTAGCAAATAATGACATGCAAATCGTTCCGTGTTAACTGGATGTCAAGTTAACGTGCAGAGTGCACGCGATTCGCGAAGCTCGGATTATTTTTTTGTGTTCATACCTTTCTAGTACGCTTTTAATCTTTGACGGACATTTTTGTAAATTTCCCTTGTTAATTATATTCATACTTGTAAAAGCGTTGTTGGAAAAGTTGGTAAAATTCTGTGAGGTTCGGATTATCGCGATCTTAACGTTATGTTATTTTTACAGGAGTGCCTTGCAAGCACTGTGAAAGATTGTGTACTGCATGTAGAAGTCAGAAGAGAAGAGGGAATAGCAAGTCATGTCAGAAGAGTAGCAAATGAGCGCGCCAGCTACCGTGTTAAGTGGTTACTGCAGCTCATGGACAACCAGAAAACCTCAAACAGGATTGAAGCCTTGCCTGAGATCGTACGTAGATAAGTCACTACCCTTGAGGACTGATGGTCGTTTCGCTTGTTAGGTTACTGTCACCCATAGACATCAAACTCTATGACCAAATATTGAATAGTACTCAAAGTCGACCACATCGAAATCTTCCTACATGGAAGAAGATTCTAACTGAAGCGGATCATAAATGCGTTGCTACTTCGGAGGACTGGAAAGAAAGGGATCGAAAAAGCTTTTTATGTTTGAAGAGTACCAAACCAGCGTGCTGGCCACCTGGTATTAAGTGGTCACTACAGCTCATGGACACCCATATCTAAATAAAAGCAGAAATGGAGAATCTGAGGTCCTACGTACATGCGTCACTACTCCGGAGGACTAAGATTGTCGCCTCGCTGTAAGTGTGCCCGGTACCTGCATTCCTCCAACCGAAACACAAAATCTATTTCACCGCGGACTATGAGGGCGGCGGTGGTACTTCCCCGGACAAACTATAGTTTTACCACCTAACCGATTAGGCTTACCACCATTATGCCTTAATGATGGTAACTCAGGTGGGCTGCGTGTTTGTTCGATACTTGAGGTCTGATATGTGGTAGAACTACAGTTCGCCCGGGGAAGTACCACCGCCGCCCTCATAATCCACCGTGAAACAGTTTTTGTCTTCTTTGTCACAGCGAAGCGACCATCTTAGCCCTCAGGAGTAGCGACACATGTACGTACGATTTTAGATAGAACTTTAGTCTAGTTTGAGGTCTAATGTGGATGTCCATGGGCTGCAGGGACCACTTAACATCAGATGCCCTGCACGTTCGTTTGCATCTCTTTAAACCAAAAAAGAATATTACATCAGCTTTTTAGGGTGATCGAACGTTCCTATCTGATGATTAATAAAATATACACAATGAAACGATCCGGTAATTGCCTTGTTGCCACTTAATCCGGAATTAATTCCCGCAACTAATGGACGGGAATATCGCTAATTGTACATTATTTTAGCGATTCCGCTGGGAAATTATTTTATGATGATTTAATTATGATTACCACGAGACTAATTAAAGGTGGTGGGACTGTTCGTGGTTTGACTGCGGCGGCACCGTTTCCACAGCAACTTCTGACTCATAGCAGCAATATCTAAGTGTATTATATATTAGGGTGTTTTAAGGCAGACCTAGATATATGATAATTACTAACGTAAGTAGCGGACGAACAGACATACAGTCATTGCATTATATGGACATCATACTGACTCCACATAAGGAGTTCTACATGCCCTTGTTCTATTTGAGTTCGATAACAGATGCGTAAATAATTGGGGGTTGAACTTATAGTTCATCCAGGGAGGCAGTGCCGCCCTCATAATTCGCCGTGAAGCAATTCTTGTGTTTCGGCTAGAGAGATGCTGTTGCGGGGCATGGTTACACCGAGGCGACCATCTTGGTCTTCAGGTACAGTGACGCACATACGTTGATTTCAGATAGCATTTCAGTCCTGCTTGAGGATTACACGTGGGTGTCTATGGGTGGGTGGCTACAGTGACCACTTAACATCAAATGCACGCTCCTGCATGCTCGTTTGCTACTCTTTTCACGTAATACTTTAAGTCGGTACCTCATCTTCTCAAACACCATCCAAGTCCACGTTGGGCCCGCTACTTGAGGTCCAAATATTTGTCGTTTTTATGTTTGAAGAGTCAAACGAGCGTGCAGGACACCTGACGTTAAGTGATCACTGCAGTCCATGGACACCCACATTTAATCTCAAACAAAACTGAAGTCCTGTCTGAGGTCGTACAAAGATGCGTTACTGTTCCTGAGATCTAAGATGGTCTCTTCGATGTATGCGTGCCCGGGATTATTAGTGTTATTAAAAAATGTATTTTCTTATATTTATTTCTTAATATACAGATAACTTTATTACGATTTGCCATAATAACTGCCATTTTTTGCGATTTTTTTTTATACGGTTTTCTGTTACGATACAAAAAATTAAGGTACAGCCCTTTAAAGATAGAACAGACAAACCGATTGACGGTAGAGGCTTACTCATTAACTTCCGTACGGAAATTAAAAACTATTCACTTAAACGCAGACGGAGTCAGGTGATGAAACTCGAAGGTAATATAACCAGTGGTCATTCAGTATCAGGTGGACTGCAAGCTTCGTTTGGCGCATGATCGCGATAAAAAATGAGCTTTTGCATAGCTCAAGTGGCATTACCGCGTTGAAAGGAAATCTGTCGGATATGGTTCGAGCATTCACACACCGGCTACAATCAAATCACTTGTGGACAAAGATAAGTTTGGTAGCGCAGACGAGTATTTGACATTTTATATAATTGTTTCTCAAAATCCGCCGTGAAACAATTTTTGTGTTACGATTGGAGAGGTGCGGTTTTAAGTAAGTAAGCCCTCAGGAGTAGTAATGCTTCGACATACGAGCTCAGATAGGACTTAAGTCCTGTTTGAGGTTAGATGTAAACGTCCATGAGCTACAGATACCATCCATCAGATGGCCTGCACGCTCGTTTACTCATTTTTCACATAAAAAATAACCTGGACCGACAGTTTAAAGTGTTCTGCGAAGGTCGGAAGCGGAATAAGTTTAGCCTCTCGTGGTCACCCTTTTAATCCCCGACCGTATCCGATATTGCTTAACTTTATCGATCAGCTGCAGCCGCGGAGCTACGCGAGTTCCAAACACACCTTACTTAATCTATGGCCCAGCAACGGATGGTGCTCAAAAGACTAGCCAGTCAAACGGGTCCCTTTTTTGCTCCTACGGCCTCCGACCGTACCCACACTAATACCTTCACTTGTACGTACGTCTGTGTGTTAAGATGTAAGTGTGCGTGTTTATTTGTGTGTGCGTGATCAGCTGATGTGACAGCTGTGTTGCATGGCGAATTGTTGGATGGATTTACCTATATTATATTTTGCACCGAATATTTACATGGAATGCATGCAATGTAATTAGAAAAGGCCTTTAGTGACGTGTACAATTTTTGAGTTTTCTTAAAATCTAAATAAAGCTTCTCGAAAGAGAAATAAGTAAATAAAGCTTTGATTAATATTTCAAGAAAACTTCTTGAAATAAAATATAATTTATCTTACGTTACTTAAACTGCCGTAGATGGTTATCATTGGCACATCATGGGCCATGAATATTGTCATACATCAACCCCGGTAGAATAAGAATCATGGTTGAATCCGAAAATAGATCCTTGTTCAGTCTAAATAATCTAACTTACAACACCCCTCTTTTTGCGTCGAGGTTAAAAATAATTTTGCCAGGATACGAACCCACGGACTTCCGAATACAAGCTCGTAAGTTGAGACGCTAACGACGAGGCCACTGCCGTTTCCCGTGCGTACGTTTGAAGTTATTTAACTTTACTAACTTATAAACTTACTAACATTTAAATATTATTTGATAGTAATAGTAATTGATAGTTAAATGTGATAAAAAAGTGGTTAAAAATTCGGTCTCCCACGCTTAGAGTCCAGTGTTCGAATTCCATACGCACCTCGTGGTTTTAAAGAAAGAAGTATAAGAAAATTATTATCACTTGCTTTAACGGTGAAGGAATCGTGAGGAAACCTAAAGATCTGAGAGTTCTTTATAAAGTTTTCAAGTGTGTGAAGTCTACCACTCCGCACTTGGCCAGCGTGATGGACTATGGCCTAACCCTTCTCATTCTAAGAAGAGACCACTGCTCAGTAGTGGAATGATGATGATGTAATAAAAGGCAGTGATAGTCCAGTAAAATCTTACTAGGCTATCATTGTTTTTACCAACCCCTCATACTGCAAGTTTGGCAAAAATCATTTAAAAATGATGTGTCTATTAGAAATGATTTTATTTTGTTATGAGAAATGCAAACGAGCATGCAAGCCACTTGATCTAAGGTGGTCATCGAAGTTCATGGACTCCCACATCTGGCCCCAAAGAGGACTGAAGTCCTAAATATTTGAGGCTGTACGCAAATGCGTTACTACTGCTGAGAACTAAGATGGTCGCCTCCGTGTAAGTGTACAAATCAACCGCACCTCTGCAACCGAAACAAGAATTGTTCCACGACGAATTATGAGAGCGGTGGTGATAGACTTCTAACGCCTATTTTTTATCACTTGCTCTAATGGCAAAGAAAACATCGTATAGTTCTTAAAAATGAATGAAGTCAATATGCAGAATTATGTTCCAATACTTTTTATTTTGCCTGGCGGTCCGTGCCCAGCTATGGGTCAAGAATGGATTGATGTTTAAGCATGGTTAAATGGATGATCTTTCCACCAATCCACATTGGGGCAATATGGTGGTGTATGCTCTAGGGCTTCCCTACTTGTGGGAAGAGACCTACGCGTAACAGTGCGGCATAAAACAGGCTGGACCGAAATAAATGATCAGTCCCAGTACACCACGACAACCCACAATGTGGTCGGTCGCTC
>DWKL01004923.1:0-10248 GCA_018249415.1 Phareas burnsi
GAGTTACTTGCAGACTTGCATGTGCTGCCGCACAAATAAATTCGTGGAAAAACTATTCATGTGGTTGATTGCAGGTGTGGTGGCAAATGCATAGAGGAATGCATCTTCAATGTGTAGTTCTAGTATAAGCTTCTTTAATATATATTTTTATATATTGTGATAAGCGTTGTTATGCCGACATGAGAGCATTTAATAAGTTAACGAAACGATAATAAATTGTTGTGAAAATAAGGTGTGATGGGTGATAACTAAAGCAGAAACAAAATATTGGTATTTGGATGTAACTCGACGGATTTAACCCGCTCATCGAAGGTCGGTCCGCATCGGTTCCCGAGCGTGTGTACCTGGGCGACTTGCTGCAACGAGCAAGTTCTCGGCCACTAGGTACGGTCAGCGCTAAATGGACTCACAAGTCAAACGTAATTTAGTGGGTGATTTTTGTATTCACTGTTTGAATATGAAAATCTCTTTCAACTAATACACATTTCGATCTGGTATTTATAATATAATTTTTATAAACAATGCATAATAAACGAATGAAGAATCATTTTAATTAGAAATTTCTTAAATATTGTAGGGGTTATCATTCATATCACCTTGATTTTGGCCCCTGTATCTGCGACATACTTTTGCTAGAGAGCTGTGATGGTTTTAGTAAAGGAAGATTTGTGTCTCGTCAGTCTCATATTATGACTAAGGCTCTTACATTTTTATTATAACTTCTCGATTCAAACACATTCACATCCTTATACTGCAGTAAATTAGTGACAAATTCCTGTGCTTATCGATAGTGCACATTTATAATATGGGTTTAACACGCGCGCCTTTATTTTGGTTAAAGTTCTCTATTTGCTTTTAAGATGCATTAGCTTTCGTAGTAGATCTGTACCGTGTGTAAGTACTTATGAGAAAATCATGTTTAACGCAGTCCAGTGTTGGCTTGTTGCATTACATGTCGCACTGAATCGAGTCGCTGCGTCCTATGAGGAGTTATGGAACTATGGTCGACAAATGTTCAGAAAAACCAAAGATAAATCACAATTTCTAGATTTATTGTTTGAGATTAATTACCAGCTGAAACATGAGCCCCGAATTACTTAATGGTTCCAAAGCTCCTTAATGTGTTGCAATACATTTATTATATCATTTAGGTGTAAAGTTGTAGTAAATTATTTCATACTTAAGTTAGATACACGATTTTCTTATATTTTATTTATTGTATTTCATAATCTAAATTATCTCGTTTTTTTCACTTTTGAAGTGTAATACGCTTTTTTACATACCTCTTTTTACAATATTTTGTAATCATGGATCAAATAAACCTATTTTTTCATTTAAAATTAGAGATGTCTGCAAAGATGCATTCCACGAGGAAGGCAGTTTGTATCTTTGTTTATCAATAAGTTAACGTTTTTTGTTAAATGTAAGTAAAGATGAGGCTATCCTCGGTTTCCACTCGCCTGTCGCTAAGGAAGGTGTAGACAGCTCAAACTGGCCGCGCTAGGCGCTCGGGCGAACCCCAACCGACTGGCTTGCCTTTGCACCAAGTGATTTAGTTTGTATTGACATCTTTTGTATGATGTATTTAATATATGGAAAATTCTCAAAAAGAGTGTTTTCTTGATTTTTATTTATTATAAAAATAAAGTTATGAATTTAATTTGCTACAGACACTCTTTCATTTCTCTTTCCCTCCTTACTAATAATGATTGTAATATGACTGATAGGTAAGATAATACTCATATTATAAATAGTAGAGTGCGTCCAACTTATTGAAACTAGTTTTGTATCTATTTGTATAGGATTATGTGTTGAGCACGCATGTCCCCGCTATCTTCTGCCAAGGGCTCATAAAGTTGGCTGTCTTTATGTCCATAAATTTGTGTATTTGGGACGAATTTGTTGCTAAAGCATAAAATATATCAGTCTAAAATAATCTTATATTTACTGAACAATTCTAAAACAATCTGCATTATTCCTAATATATGTGTCCTTGAAATAAGATTTTAAAATTAATATCTAAGAGCTGAAAAAATGAAACTATATTAATATAAACAAATATTTATTAGGTATTTCATTAATAAATTATTACAATCGAACTGCTACAAATCTAATATACGCTTTTTCAAAGCTATTTATCCTAATATATTAATAATACATCATTATTTGACTTGCAATATTTTTTAATGATACACACAGTAAACAGATACGTGGGAGTTACGTTAAACACAAATTCATTTTCGCACGCGGTTCTATTAGTAAAAATTTCAGAATCTTTACTTTGCAAGGGAAGGAGGACAGAGTGAAAGGGTAGGAATGTTAAGTGGTCACTGCAGCCGATATACACCCACATTTAAACTCAAACAGGACAGAAGCTCTGAGATCGTACATAGATACGTCACTCCAATCGAAACACAAGTATTGTTTCACGATGGATTGTGAGGGCGGCGGTGGTACCTCCCCGGTCGAAGTATACTTCATCACCTATTACACATACTATTTTATGAAAATCTTTACAAAATTATTACAGCCTGCAAACGGCGTTCAGGCATAGATTTAGAATTTTTTCACTACGTTCGTTCAACATAAAGCTTGAGATTTTGACGCAATGTCGCCGCGTGCAAATGTCGATGTGATGTGTGATGTGATTTCTGTGTATACCTATATATAAAATGTATGTGCCGTCAATTTGAAGTCGCGTCGCTCTTATAAGTCTACGATGACGCTACAGCGATTTCTAATTACGTATCATCTAAGCGGCGAGCGAAACTTCTTTCGAGATGCGGGTACGTTACGCTATCAGTGCGACTGCGGGCTGCGCGTCGTGGAAGTAAAAAAAAAATTACATTGAAAATGCCCTATTGAAACAGAAATAAACAAGCCTAGATATTACTATATTATAAGTTCAAATCGGGACTAAGTATTATCCGTGCATTTATTTTTTGTGATAATTTCCAATTTCCAAAATATTTTGCTTTCTTATATATTCTTCAGTACGTACGTACTACCATATCTTAAATATACAATTTAGCTGACGGTTACAGTTATATTAAAAATGATTCAATAATTAAATGTGAAATAAACGATGTGAATTGATAATTAATGAATTATTGCCCTACTAAAAATATATAATTTATAAAAGTAATTAAGTTTCCATTTTTATTACATTAAAATTACAAACAGGTTATTTATTAGCTAATGCACTTCCTTTAAATTATGTTTTTGGTAATAAAATATACAAGTAATAAATAAATTGATTTCTAAAGAAGGCGATTTTGATTAAAACACATTTGTACAATTTTACATTGCATTGAGTGGAATACTCTAATATCACAAGGAAAATTTAATATATTTATTATACAAATTCTGAAGTAGGTACGAATTACATACTTACCTTTATTATTTTTTCAATGGCAATTTGTACTCTTTACAGTCGATGTACAACGTAGATATTTCTAAACAAAAACGTTGAAGTTAAAAAATAATTATGACATTACTAGTACATATAAATGTAAATATGAGAATGCAAGAAAATAATGTTTAATCCTTCTATATAATATTATATGTTTGGATGTATCTGATGTGTTTAAATATAAAATAGTATTTTAATTTGTAAATAAGCACCCTTTCAAAACGACACTGTATTAATTATTTAATTTTGTTCAGTGTTTTTTGTCTGAATGAACACAAAAAAATTGATAAATTTAAGCACAGTTTTTAAAGACTTGTTTATATAAAAATACATCTGATTTTCAAATTGCTTTACAAATAATTAATATCCTTAAATTACTATTTAAATTTTTAAATTTCTACGAGTCTACAAAATAAAAAAATCAAGAGATGCATTTGCTCTTGATATGTAATATATTTGCCGACGTGTACTCTAATTTTCTTCACTGTACTAAACTTAGATATATTATATGCACCTATGCTATACATGTAATATATTTATAATGTTCACATTATACAAATTTACATTATACAACGTAAAATAAATAATCGTTATCGTATCCAAACATAAAATGTTTGTGATCGATAGTGTATCGGTCACCAGACCTCTTTAGAAGAGCTGGTATCGTGGAAACGTTTCATTAACCAAATATTATTTAAATATAATTTCATATATAATAAAGAGAAAAAACTATAGATCATGCACGTATAGATCTAAAAGTGGAATGAGAAGCGATGTCGTCAATAATCTCCATAAGCGTGTACAGGCCGGCCAGTCCGTATAGTCGAACTAGGCAATAGTTGGGCGACATTACTCGGTCACTACGGTCAAATGTGTTGATGTTAAACGCAGCAGTTTTCAAGTCATGCCTGTACAGCGCCGTCATTACTAGGGTCGGCGTTGAATGTGTAGATATATATATTTTTAAATTAATCAAAGCCAAAGAGATTTACCATCTTTAAATCTCTATTTCGGCTTTGCGCCTACAACCTAACCTCTGAGATTACCTCTTCTGTTTACAACAATAAAGTTGATGTGTGCATCTGATAACAATACAGTTTTCACCTAAATCATGCCGATGAATCCGGTTTTTTTCTATGCTGACAATGCTATGTGACAAGTATTACGTTTGGCGGCCAGTAGAGGGTAGAATTGAATGCCGCGTTCATCAGTACGCTTTTGGTCCAACAAGCGAGTGATGTGTGTACATTGTGAAAACGATAGGTTTATTACTGTATTTCACCCGACAAGTCCAAACTACTTAGCTGCAAAATTATGTGGATTTTCGGCACGAGCTGAATTATCCAATGGAAGTGTCGAGCCAATAAGAGTATTTTTTTGTTCTATAGAACAGATTGTGAACGTCTCACCAACGGACGTGGAATCTCACAAGAATAGGATAAGACTATTTTAGATTGTTATCATGTTCTTTTGAAGACAACTCAGCCATGGCGAGGCCAACGACAGAACAGCTATTTTCATCACAGGAAATAAATTCGCCAAAGCACAAGTGTTATTCATCATCGACCTCGTATTCGTCGACAAGAAAATCTACTGGATTGAAGCTAGATCGAACGGAAGGCACGATACAGAATCTTTTCGAGATGATAAATGCTAACAAAACGAAAAGGGATTTGAAAATGAACGTCGGCGTGCTCCTAGTCCATTATTAGATTTACTTTCTAAAAATTATAGAGAAACAATAACAATTGGGATGTTTTCTCGCGTCGACAAAGGAAAGTTAGCGTGCTATTCCCAGAGCCAATATATTTATATAACAAAAAAGATCAAAATGCCAACGACAAGGAGAAGGAACATGGAACAAAACTCGTTATGAAACTCAAAAGAAACTCGTCGTTTACAAGTTGACACATTCAACGCTGTACCAATATTCCCATCCAAACAAATTGAAAAATCTACTGGGGAAATGCGATCCTGAATTTGGTACATACGTATTATTAACACAACTACTGAACCATAAAAAGTAGCCGAGCTGATCAAAGCCAGAAGCTGCAGAAAGCATTAAGGTGTTTGCTTCAGACAGTGAATTGCACTACATCAATAGATGTGCATTAGAATGGAAAAATCTCGGTGCTCCAAAATCAATCATAGGAGTCATAAAGGTCTACATAATCCCGTTCTTGAATAAGCCATTACCGATTACAGCCTTTGAGAAAGTTGTCGAAAAGATTTCAAACACTGGATCTTGCATATGGATAAAAAAAATATGAAAATGCTCCGGAAAAGCACGGATAAAATTACATTGTAATATAAGCTACCTATCCAAAATGTCTCTAATTCCAAAATCAGTCAAAAAATTGAAACCAGTATTGAACTACTATCTCAATTTATAAAAAAACTCGCAAGTAAACCATCGAAACTTAATTCTACATGAAGTAAACTACATGGCTAAAGTAGGCATTTACTTGTTTCCAATAATAAAAAGACAATGGGTTTATCTAGCAGGTAAATTGGTCGGCAGTTCTATCTAGACGATTTTTCAATTGGAGATCAAAACGTAATTGAATTGGAAAATGAATTGTCAATAGTTTTGAAGACTTACAAATGTAGGCTTCAGTATAAACCGAAAAAATCTCTATTAATGTCACTTAAAGAAATATTTCTGGGAACAAATAACAAAATTCAATCTGAAAAGTCTTCCATTAGAAAAAATACAGAATCTAGTGAGACAGAAACGTAGGGAGTTGCAAAATCGATATTGGGAAAAATAGCTATGAGATGGATATTACCTTCTCCACCGTTAATATCCAGGATTTTACAACACCTCGATTAATGTCAAGGACCTTTAGCTTAATAATTAATAGATGAAAAATGTGTTCTGACTATCGATTATCAAGAAAAAAGCGACAAATCATTGACCATACGCAATTCGGAATAGCATCTAATAGACCTTCAACCAATCGATCTACTCCCAGACCCGAACAAGTTGAAACTGTTATACGGAACCATCGCGTGCACATATCGATCTTGGCGAAATTCTCAAACCCTCTAAAGTCCTTTAGTAAAGCACACGTTAAAAGGCATTACAAATGCAAAACCTCGGACCTCTCAAGCACAGATTTGGAGTGTTAATAAGTTATTAACTTGGATACGGATAAAGCCTCAACAACCTTTTCAAGTTTCTAGACTTTTATCTATACTCCTGGGATAGTCATCGCGAAGAAAAGTACATGACTTGATGCTGGTTTCATATTTCAATCGGATAATGAAATTATCCATATTGCGGCCAGAAGGTTATTAAATTATTATTTAATTACTTATATAACTTTGTCGTGTTTAATGTATATTTTCATTAGAAAACATTACATATAGACTAATCCAGATGTATGTTCTCTGATTTTTTATCACAGTAACTTAATTGCCGGCAGATTTAAGACATATACCAAAGGTCAGGCTGGTGACCAGAACCGAAATATAATTTTTTCCCTTCGTTGGGAAAATTGGTCTATATACTCTCTTACAGCGCATCAAATGTTGCAACTGAATCACTCGAATGCTGGCGGCTCAGCGCATTGGTAACTCCGTTTTCACTTGCTGTAGATGAAGTTCTGAAAACATTTTTATAAAATGCACATTAAAATACGATATATTATCTATGTTTTTTTAATGGGACTTTTTTATAATTTCATTGCACTAAACGAATTGCAGACGTTACATTGAAAATACAATGATATGTTAATTAAAATAAACAAGTTGAGATTATTCAATAATAATTTGCATGAAACAGAAAATAAATTACGATTCCATGAAAAAATATTAAACGTTTAAAAATGTCACTGTGATTTGTCAAGAAGGGACAATGTTCTAATCCGGAAATATTCCTTCATCCCAATAATTGTGTATGTCACCCATAAATGGGTACATAAAAAGACATAAAGGTGCTAAAAAGATTTTTCTATCAGCCAACTTTGGAGATGTTCAGAGAAAGAAATAAAACATTGGCGATAATATAAAAATAACATTTTTTCTTACAATCCGCCGTGAAGCAATACTTGTGTTTTGGTTGGAGGTGGAGTCGTCGGGTACACTTACAGTGAGGCGATTATTTTAGTCCTCAAGAGTAGTAACGTATCTACGGACGACCTCAGTCTTGTTTACACATAAAAAAAGGAATCCAAGGGTTATACTGACCCGAAGAAGGGCAGCAGGGTGACGAGAGCGGCGCGCGAGGTGCAGGCGCGCAGCTCGGGCAGCGCCAGCAGCGCATGCCGCAGGTAGGCCTGCAGCGCCAGCCGCCGCCGCTCCACCACCGCCGCGTCCTGCACCGAACCGCTATTACTAATAGTCTGCCGTCCTTACGCTAAAATGCTGTTATCCAACATCTCGCCGTATTCATTTTGAGATTTTCGTAATAATTTAAATATGAATTAAACGTTTTACTATTTGAAAGGGCTCTACTAGACATGTATATACTTCAAACTATTGTATTTTCTAGTAATATGATTGTCTAGCTGTTATCTAGAACTATTTTTTTTCAGCATAGAAGAAGCGAACGAGTATGCTGTCCACCTAATGATGAGTGGCCATTGCTGCTCAGTGACATTTGTAATCAACCCCAAATAATATAGAAATCATACTTGAGGCGGGTCGTGGATGCGTTGCTACATCAGACAGAGAAGCAGATTGCAGCCCATGAATAGCCACATTTAACTTCAAACAGGATTGAAATCCTACCTGATGTCGTACGTAGGTGTTACTACTCCTGAGGACTAAGACGGTCATCTCGCTCTATGTGTTTCCGACATCAACAAATATCTTTGCCTGCCTTAACGGCAACATACAAACATGATTTTTTTGTGCACTTCTAGAGTACGGTACTTTCAACATTATCACATTTTACTTGATTTTAATAAAACGATTACAAATTCTTACTCGTTTTCTTAGCGCCCTCTTTGGTGGAAATTTATAACTTGCGATGTCAGGGTGGCATTTCTTTAGCTGCGTATGCAATTCATAAAACTTTGCGTATCTGTGATATACATTCCACTCTTCCTGACCGATTTTTAGAAACACCTGAAAATTTTTAATTATTATATTAATGATAATATAACAGTTGTAGGTTGATTGAACTATTTTAACATAATTATTCAATATTTTAAAATGTCTCACGTCAGACAATACAACACACAACAGTAGCATGTATAAATGTTCTCAAAGATAAAATAAAGAATAACGCCTACGATTCTGCATTTGGTGAACGTGAAACCTGTATAAGTAAAATATTGATAATCATGGAAATTTCCCGTGTTTATTGTTTATTTTATATTGAATAATTTAAAACATGACACCTAGTGTGCAATCATAACAAATTTCTTCACCCGCCCCAACTCTATTTTTTTATATTTTTTATGCTTAACGAGTAGCTAATGAACGTGCAAGCTCTAGTGTTAAGCGATCACTGCAGCCCATAGACACAGACATTCAACATAAAACAGAACTGGAGCACTATCTGAGGTCGTTCGTAGATGCGTTACTATTCTTGAGATCTAAAATGGTTGCCTCGCACCCGTTCCCTGAGTGGCCGACAACCACACATCTCCAACGGAATCACCAGTATTGCTTCACGGCGGATTGTGAGAGCGGGGCTGGTATAACCCCGGTCTAGCTGCTGTCCTATCACCTATTCAATTATTTTGATAATATTGTTATACTACCGACCTGATAAACATGATAAGATTGAGTTTTTTTTCCGACTAAGAATGCACTTGGAATATAGACTTTTACATTTGCCTCTGGATAATCCAATATTTCTATAGCTGATGTACTTTCTAAATCTTGAAGTCTTCGTTGCAAGTGTTGATTGAATTCCATAAGCTCTGCATGCATTTCAGCCACCTGTAACGAGGATTTCAGTATTCATATAATTTTTGATGGTTATTTCTATGACATTTTTTCGCAGGCAATTGTTCATCTCGTCAAGTATATAATCAAAAGTTAGCCCTTTAATACTCACCTGTACAAGTTTTCTCTCATATTGGTTTATTTGCTCTTCTTCACCATGATTACTTTTTAAAGCTATGCCCATTTCTACAGCTGACATATAGTTTCGTAGTTGATCCTTTAATCTGTCATTTTCTCTGGAGAAACAAGTACTAATGAATATAAACTTATACATGCATATATATGATCATACAATAAATAGATTGAAAAACATTACACATACTTGCTTAGATCTAAAACAACTTTTTCTAACTTATGTATTTTTTCTTTGCTTGACATTTCAAACTCGTTGTACTTAATCTGTAAGCTCATGTACTCCTTCTCTCTACTTTCTAGAACAGAATTCATAGTTTTTTCATCGGGAACACTTTCATCTTCAGTGAAACACAGCTCCAAGCATGAATTGCTTCCATCAATACTACCGGCTACTTCTTCACTATCACTTTCATAGATTTTCAAGAAATTCACACTTAAATCTGATGCATCATCTTTAACAACATTATTTCTATCTATACTACTTGAACTAGAAAATATTTCCTTAGCACTTTCCGAAAGCTTGGATAGAATTTGTAAAGGGCTCTCAATTCCTTTGACACTATCTGGAAAGAAATGTCTTATGCTGTTCTTAGAGTCGGAACTTGTCGGCTCACTGATAGAAACCGGTAGTGGGGTTACTTTAGGGTCGGGAGAATTGAGACATGTGGGCGGTGCACTGTACCATGATGATTCGGCGGAATTATGTGCAGGAGTATTCTTTGAATGACTTTTTTGGTTGCTGCGTTCCTCCTTGTCAAACGATATGACTTGCCGCAATGGTTTGCGTTTTAGGTTACCCG
>DWKL01004924.1:0-10248 GCA_018249415.1 Phareas burnsi
CAGCCCATGGACACCCATATATAACTCAAAAAAAACTGAAGTTCTATCTGAAGTCATATGTAGATGCATCACTACTGGGGACTATGACGGTCGCCTCGCCTGTGTCCGGTAACCGCACCTCTCCAGCCGAAACACGAAAACTGCTTCACGGATTATGAGGGCGACGGTGGTAGTTCCCCGGACGAACTATAGTTCTACCTGTTAAGTGGTCACTACAGCCCATCGATGGAATGTCTGTAATCGACCCCAAACAAGACCGAGGCCTTACCTGAGGTTGGCCATAAATACGTTGCTACATGTAGACTAAGTTGGAACGTTTTGTTTAAGCATCTCTCCTTAACCCAGCCTTCATATTAGAACTTTCGTTTACCACCACTGCCATAAGGTAGAAATATGTATGGCGGTGGTAGTGGTTACTGCCGCCCATGAATCTAATGCCTGTAATCAACCCCCAACAACCGGAGTCCTACCTGAGGTTGGCCATAGATGCGTCGCTACATGTGAACTAAATTGGAACGCCTTGTTTAAGTATCTCTCCTTACCACGCTCTTTAAATTATAATACTCCAGTGTTTAAAACTAATATTATAGGGCTGAAATATATTTGACGGCAGTCTCTGGACTCGAATAGACCTCAATACTCTACTTTACTTATAGCCGATATCCTGATTTTCATAAGAGGACATTTTGAGGTTTTCGTAATCAGTAAAAGACGAATGGGCAATGATAGCCTAGTGGTTAAGATACCGTCCTCGCTCTCAGTGTCCGGGGTACTAACCCCGCACGCACCTCCAGTTCTTCGAAGTTATGTGCGTGTTAGAAATTTATTATCAATCGTTTTAACGGTGAAGGAAATCATAGTGAGGAAACCTACACATCTGAGAGTGTTTTGTAAAGTTCTCGAAGGTGTGTGAAGTCTACCAATCCGCACTTGGCCAGCGTGGTGGACTAAGGCCTAATCTCATTCTGAGAGGAGACCCGTGCCCAGCAGTGGGGCATTAAAGGGTCGATGATGATGGTGAAAATACGAATTAAAAGTTTCACTATTTGATAACGCTCTATAAGATTTACAAGTATTTTTAATACCTCGAACTTCTGGATGTGACGTGTAGCTATTAAGTAGCAATAATAAAAAAAATGCCCCCCTTTTTTGGCCATAACTCGAAAATTGGTTGTGGTATGTAACGGTATTACAGCTTAGGTACGGTGGCATAGTACTGATTTTCCCTCAATACATTTTATATTGTCTATCCGTATTTTATTAATAAGAATTTTATTATTTAGAATCAAAACGTCGTGCATGTTAATTTTTTTATAAAAATAAGTTGATAATTAAAATGTGGTAGAACTATAGTTTGTACAAGGAGGTACCACGGCTATTTATTATGTAGCACATTTTTTTAAACTACCCTCCTTTTTGTCCATAATTCGAAAAGTGGTTTTAATATGTCACTGCGAGATAGCTTAAGGATGGCAGCACAGGTTAACATACACACTAGTAACCATTTATTTATTTATCCTTTATTGATTCTTAGTAGTAGATTCACAATAAACGAACGTAATCCTTAGTGGTATTTCTCTACCGGTCATGTCATCTGAGTTATCACCCAATGAAGGTGATTATAATATAATGATAGAAAGTTGCAGATGGGAATTGTTGGCTTCAATCCTTTTTATGTCCGACTGGTGGGCACGGCTCTCTCGCAACTGGGGGAAGCCTGGAGCATACGCTACCACGTCGCTCCAATGCGGATTGGTGGTTTTGAAATCACCCACAAGGCCTCCAAGAAGGTTTAACGAAGGTTATCCAGTGATAACAAACGGGACCAACAGCTTTGCGTGCCCTCCGAAGCACGGAAGCGCGCATGAAATTTTGCCACCAGCGGTCGCACATCCAACTGTCGTTTGCGCCCCGACGTTGCTTAACTTCGACTATGCGATGGGACTTCGACTATGGACTATGCGATGGGAATAGTAGTAAATGTTAATTAAAAAATATATATAATTATATAAACATCATCGATCTGTCCTATTACTGTCTCACTGCTGAGCAAAGGTCTTTTCTCAGAACAAGATTGGTTATGTCATAGTGCAACACTCTAGCTATGTGCGTTTTCCTTCACCGTTAAAGCAAATGTTAATATTTTCAATACGCACATAACATCGAAAAATCAGAGCGTGCGGGAATGTAGCCGAGATTCGAACCCCGGACTCAAGCGTACGGAATCTTACTACTAGAATATTACTTCTTATGTTAAGTATTTAATTTAATTTTATACTTATATTACGCGATTTAAGTGCAAATAATCACTTTCAAAATTATGGATGTTATGTACTGTTTATAGAGAGCTCACTTTTATTATGTACTCGACTAGATGGACAGTCGCGGAGAAAATAAGTGGAAATAATTTCCAACAACCATTGTCGGATATTTTCGTCGTAAATTCATTTGTAATACTTTGTAATACAAATTAATTATTATATATTAGTTAGCATATCAGATAACATTTTTTTATGTTTGAGGAGTAATAAACGAACGTGCAGGCTTCTTGAGTGCACATTCGAGTGAGTGGTCATTGTAGCCCATGGACACCCACATCTAATCTCAAACAGGACTGAAGCCCTATCTGAGGTCATAAGTAGATATGTTACAACTAGAACTAAAATAGTCGCCTCGCTGCAAGTGTACCCGACAAACCCACCTCTTCACTCGAACCAACAATTGCTTACGGCGGATTTTGAGGGCGGCGGAGGTACCTCTTCGGACAAATTAGTTTTACCACCTCTTAAAACGAATCTATTTAAATAAAAAATATAATATACACACATTTTTCATTTAAAAATTATTTATCATTTTAATAGGAAAAGTCAACATAGAATGCAGTTATGCTGGTGACCTTAAATTAATAATCCACCCAGAATTATAGCTTAAGCTATAATTTTGGGTGGGTTTCAGTTCTGGGTCTGAGTGTTTGTGAGGAACAGTGGGGATTGGTAGACTTCACACACCTTCGAGAACTTTACAGATAATTCTCAGGCATGCAGGTTTTCCCACGATGTTTTCCTTCACCGTTAAAGCAAGTGATAATTAATTTCTAATACGTATATAACTTTGAAAAATCCGGCATGCGTGCCGGATTCGAACATGTGTTTCCAACATTCGGGCACGCAGTGTGAAAAAATAAAATCCTAACCACCAGGCTAGCACAGCCAACAATAAGTAAAATTATTTAAGAGAGTAGCGCATTCACATTACGCGTAAACAAACATACAAACAAGAAAACAAACTTGAAGAGATTGTTTTCTTGTTTGTGTGTTTAAACGCTTATAATATTCCGTCTTTGAAATCCATTGCGTGTAACACATAAGCGGTAATAGCCTAGTAGTTAAGGTTCCGGCCTCACAAGCTGCCTGTTAGGGTTCGCATCCCACACGCACCACTAATTATTTCTCTAAGTTATGTGCGTAGAATAAAAAGAGAGAGATAATTAGAAGTGAATTACCATTGGCTTTACCGGCGAAGGAAAACATCGTGAGCAAACCTACACATCTGAGAATTCTGTGTAAATTTTCAAAGGTGCGCGAAGTCTTGGTCGCACCACACTTGGCCAGCGTGGTGGACTATCGTCTGGCCTAACCCTTCTTATAAAAGGTGACCCGTACCCAGCAGTGGGACTTTAATGGATTAATAATAATGAGGCATTCACCAGATAAAAAAAAATAAAGACATCGGTAACAGCCAGCAGTAACTAAAGGATTGATGGTAAAACATTTACAAGAAAAAAATAAAATAAAACGCTTTCTACTCCCATAGGCCTACATTAAGATACCTTGTACCGTGGATGCTATGGACACGTACAAAAACACCCAGACCCAGAACAGAAATCTCAATTCATCACTTAGATATCTGGTCCGGGATTCGAACTCAAAGCCCTGTGTCAGACCGGTATGGTAACCACGCGTGTCCGCCCCCCAACTCTACCTGGTCGCACCATCATGGTCTTTCAGGTACAGTTATGGGGAACATCAAATTTTTGCTTTATGAAACATAATCGGTCTTACGTGCCGGTTGTGTGTCGACATATAGGAGACATTTTTGACATTCCGACATGTACCCGGGGCCTGATGTTTCGGTTGTGCGGTTTCAAATCCCTGCACAGCGGAACATTCGGACGACCCCAACGTGAAGCACACGGAGTCGATGTGAACGCCAATTGTGTATTGTATGTATATATTGGTAAATAACAACTGAGAATCATGGGCATAATGAAAAAAACCACGCGGATCGTCACCGTCATCACAATACGATTCACTAATGGCTATTTTAATGGAGTCTGTATTTTTTGCAATAAAATTTAATAACGTGTGGTTGGATCTTGCAATACAGAGAGTAACGAGTATAATAACCCAAGGAAAGTTATTTTCTTAAACATCACTATAATTCAACCGTAACGAGGTGCTCTCCATTTGTAATTGCTATATGATCATAATATACTTGGTGTGCGGATGCAATACATATGTTATGTTTGTCCGGTTGTACAGTAAGCAGTGATTGCCTGGTTAAGATCCCGGCCTCTCACACTAGGGGTCCGGGATTCGAATCCCGCAAGTAACTCTGATTTTTCGAAGTTCCGGTTTCTCAAGCTGAGTGGCTTGGATTCGAACCCCGCACGCACCTAATTTTTCGAAGTTATGCGCGTATGAAAAATTAATTATCACTGGATTTAACGGTGAAAGAAAACATCGCGAGGAAATCCATATGCCTGAAAGTTCTTTGTAGAGTTTTCGAAGATGTGTGAAGTTTGCCAATCCGCGCTTGGCCAGCATGGTGGGCTTTGGCCTAACCCTTTTCATTCTGAGTTGAGACCCGTGCTCAGCAATGGCACATTAATGGTTAAATTATGAGGATAGCAAGGATTTATGATACTTCGTCTCTATGAGTCCTACTTGGCTAATGAGTAATATCGACACTAAAACTAACATTATAAATGCGAAAGTAACTCTATCTGTTTGTTATGTCTTCACACTTAAATTACTGAACTGATTTCAATAAAATTTGTCAATGAGATCGTTTACGTCCTAAGGAAGGACATGAGCTAGAACCTTTATCCTTCGTCCTTCGTTACAAAAATAAACAAACATTTTATAGGCAGTAGAACAATCCATTAGCTTCGTTCAGGGAAGTACAACCACCACTTTTACAATCCGCCGGGAAGCAGCTCTTGTGTTTCCATTGGAGAGATCCGGCTGCCGGCGATAGCGAGCTTATAGCGCAGCGACCATCTTAGTCCTCAGGACTAGTAACGCATATACAACCTCAAACGGAACTTCGGTTTTGTTTGAGGTTGGATGTGGGTATCCATGGGCTGTGGTGATCACTTAACATCAGGTGGCCTGCATGCTCGTTTCCTACTCTTCAAATAAAAAAACACTCCGCGACGTTTGTAGATTGTAACTGATGTACAACAATGTTAAGCGACGTCGAGTACGGTTGGAAAGTGGATGGGTGACCGCTAGTGGCAAAACTTCATCCGCGCTTCCGTGCTTCGGCGGACACGTTATATTGTCGGTCCCGGTTGTTATCATTGGATAGCTGTCGTTAAGCCATGTTGGAAGACTGGGGGAGGTTGGAAAACATCCGTGTCGGGTTGGCCACTAACCCATATCTTCACCAATCCATATTGGAGCAGCATGGTGGAATTTGGTCCAGTTATGGAGAGAAATCCGTGCCCAACAATGGAATACAAAAGAATTACAGTAGCAAATTTTCTCACGTATTCTTACATGTTAAGCGTAGCTTCGAAGAATTAGAGACCAGTGTCTGCGAATCAAATCCAGAATACTCAGCATGAGAGATTGAAACCTTACCTAGTAGTAAGGTTTCAATCGGGCCTAGTGGCCATGACAGCTTAGTAAAATGTTTACAACCCTGAAGTCACGGTGCTGATTACAGCCCAAGAGCGCAAATCCTGTTTTTGTTGAGGAGACCTGCAACATCTAAAAACACAGTGGTCAAAATAATTAGGCTAATAATGCTCAAAAATGCGGAAATGCTTTTTAAATTTCATTATATTAAAATTGAGTTTAGTAGAACACTGCAATCAACACTTGAATCTTAAGCATATTTTAGTAAGGTATTTTTAAGGAAATATGCAGTGCATAACAAAACTTATAGCTCAGTGGTACCATGTAGAGACCAGCGTTCGATTCGCGGCCAGGTGAAAATTATAATTTCACCTGGAAAAATTATATATTTACCTAGTTGCATATCATGGATCATTATGAACGGTGAGTGTTTTGTATACTTTTTTGTTTGTCCATGGCACCCATGATACTTACTGTACGCGTTCCAACTTAGCCCTCAGATTTAGCAACGCATCTGTCGTTAACCTCGGATCATAAATTTCTACTTAGAGTTCATTACTGCGGCCTGTGCCTCGTGGACACTTACATCTAAGATGGTCACCTCGTTGTAATGTACCCGATATCCACACATCTCCAACCAAAACAAGAATTGAGACACGGTGGATTATGAGGGCGGTGGTGATACTTCCCCCGATGGACTATAGTTCTACCATTTCTAAAACGCAACGCGGTCACAAAAGTTTAGGCGGAGAACATCAATCAGCCATCTTCGAAGGAGAGCTAAAGCCAGCGGTGCGTTGGCGCCAAAATTTGTGTTGCAAATGGCCATAGGCGACGGTGACTACACCCCGTCAGACTCATCGCTAGGTTAAGATATAAAAACACCTCTTTTAGCACTTTTTAGGATACGGAATCCTAAAAAGTGCTAAAAGAGGTGGTTAAAAGAGGCTAAAAGAGGTGGTTAAGGCAATGATTAAAATCGTCAATATGGTCCCACCTTACTTATCAACTACAGGGTAAAAATAATTGAAAAAAATTAAGGTCGTAAAGTTAAAAATAAAACTTTCAATTCGAAAATCAACTTTGAAACAATTATATTGTATGTTTTTTAGATATTATATATTTTCAGTTACGGTAATAGTTTGTTGACGTTTAAAAATTCTGTAAAGAAGAATGTTAAGAAGATAGGTGGTAGAATTATAGATCGACCGGGAAGGTACCACCATCGACCACACAACCTGCCGTTAAGCAATACTTGTATTTTGGTTGGAGAAATGCGGTCGCTAGGTACTTACAAGCGAATCGACCATCTTAGACGTTTCAGGTTATATGTGGGTGCCCATAGATTGGTACAATGACCACTTAACATCAGGTGGCCTATAAGCTCTTTAGCCACTCTTCTAACATGAAAAGCTGTGGCGGTGATGCCTCCGGACTCGAACCACAAAGGATCCTATCGCCCTAAAAACTTTTCTCACACACAAACCCAAGCGCAGCGACTACAACAAGACCTTTCTGGAGGAGTATACCCAGCAATGGATTTCTAAGAGCATTATCTCCACTTGATCTATACAAATGTATGGATAATTTCAGTTTTGGCCACAACAACATGCATACCGCAAGCCGCTACCCAAATAACATTCGATCTATCATTATTAGTACTCAGAACGACTGTAATTGGAGGACAAATTGGCAGATTAATCAGCCTATCAGCGCTGTTAGGCCACAAGGACGGATATTGGAACTAGTTATTGGTCTTCATTCCGGTATCAATTAAAGATACATTCCCGAAAGTGGGTTACGAATTTAAGGGCAAGTTTTAATGAAGTAAAATAGAACTCAGAAGTAATATAACCTAAGAATAAAGATAGATAGATGGATAGATATGATTGGACCAAACTGGGACAACTACCCTCCTACAACCTCTCAGACTCTCCGGCACTCTAGTATTAAATGATTATTCGGATAATTATTTGTATTATTACAATCATCATCGCCCTATTAATGTGCCATTGCTGAACACGGGTCTCTTTTCAGAATAAGAAGGGGTAAGCCAGAGTCCACCACGCTGGCCAAGTGCGGATTAAGACCACACACATTCAAGAACTTTTACAAAGATCTTTCTTATGTGTAGTTTTCTTCACGATGTTGTCCTTCACCGTTAAAGCGAGCGATATTTAATTTATAATACGCACATCACTATGAAAAGTCAAAACTGCGTGCGGGATTTGAACCCCGGACACCCAGCGTGAAATCAGAATCTTAACCACTAGGCTATCACTGCTATAAGACGTATTTTAGGTACAATTAATAGCGACATATAATTGCACCGGGAGATGTAGTGTTCATTATATTTAATAATAGTGACAAAATCACGTAGCGTGGCGGCGCCACCCTCGCCTATTGTTTGAGCGCCAAAATATCTGACAACGATGTCAGAGTGACGTACTATATAATTGTAGTATATGGCATTATATTTATTATAACGCAAGGCGCTGTGTGAAATAGTGAATACTTGAAACAATATTAGGAACATACAATAATATAAATAGGTCAATCGTAAGTCTGGGGAAGCACCACCGCCGCCCTCATAATCCGCCGTAAAGCAGTTGTGTTTCGGTTGGAGATATGCGGTTGCCAGGCACATATAGCGAGGCGACCATCATAGTCCTCAGGAGTAGTAACGCATCCATATACAGCCTCAAACGGAACTTCGGTTTTGTTTGAGGTTGGATGTGGGTGTCCGTGGGCTGCGGTGATCACTTAACTTCAGGTGACCTGCATGTTCGTTTGCTCCTTTACAAACATAAAAAAGAAGAACAAACAAACACAGCTCGCGGTGCCGTCTTGGTAGGGTTCCGCAGCCAGGGGAAAAACGTCATGTACATTTGTCCCATCTGTCTGTATGTTTCGCCTAATGTCACTATTTCTGAGGACTGTAATGGTGGCCTCGCTTGTAAGTGTACCCGACTCTCTGACCAAAACACAGAATTGCTTCACGGCGGATTGTGAGAGCGGCGGTCGTAGCTCCCGAACTATAATTCTACCATCTATTAAAATTATCTGTAGTCTACCTCGCTATTCGTGGTAGGTCGCAAATATCCATTAACGATAGTGACTACTCTTTTGTTATCTAGGAAGTCTAATAGTCTACGGAATAACAGGTTGTCCCCCGCCAGACAAATAAGGCCTAGAACTGGCGCACACGGCGTTTCCGTGTGCCCAGTAAAGTTCATAGAATGAAGAAGCTCCATCAATGCTTTAAAAACATTAAACGTATACAATGGTAAGCTCCGTAAAGCGTGTTTAAGTTTAGTCAATAAAATATACCCTAAATGGGTGCGATCCGGGATTAAATCTATTTACATTTTGACTTTACCTTCGACCCGCATTATCGTCCCTGAATAATAAATACATTTATCAGATATTAACTGTTATGAAGATCAAATACGGTATAGGTATAGACTGTTTCCATATTGTTTCCCATTAAATTTAACAGGAGATACGGAAATTATAGTAGATCATAATTTTCAAAATAGCAAGTGTCGTTTTAAGGGCCCCGTTTAAACATTTTGGATCATACCGATATGTCACGCAAGTCGTCAATATTTAATAAATTCAATTCCATAAACAAGGAATAAAATAGACTATAATATATAATAATGAACTTTCCATAGAGAATTATAAAAATCAGTACGGTACCATAGAGTGTTGATATCACTATGTTATCTCTAATATATGAACAAAGTACACCTTTTTACCGAATTGAAATTGCAAAATAAAAGTTCCTTTTCATTACATTCATGCCAAAAATGTTAAATTTTGAGTTTTGAATGCGATACAGTGGATATACATATGTATGTTGGCAAGTTTCCCGCTGGATCAGAAGGCACAGTTACGACTATATTATATACGAGTCTAGATTTTTTTTCTTTTGCAAAGAATCATATATTATATTATCAAAAAAAACTCGCACATTATCATGATCAATATCGTTGGAACGATGTGGATATAGATCTTTGGTATTTTTTCGGCCAAGAATATTTTTTGATGAATAAACTTGCTATATTAGTTAAGAATAACAAAACAAACGCTTTCTAAACTCACAGCCCCACACTTCTACAAGCATTCCCAGTGTCGCGGGTGCCGTGGACACATATAATAGGTGGCAGAACAATCGTTCGTCTGGGGAAGTACCACCGCCGCCCTCATAATCCACCCGTGAAGCAGTTGTTGTGTTTCAGTTGGAGAGGTGCGGTTGCCGGGCACACATATAGCGAGGCGACAATCATAGTCCTCAGGAGTAATGACGCATCCATATACCACCTCAAACGGAACTTCGGTTTTGTTTGAGGTTGGATGTGGGTGTCCATGGGCTGTGGTG
>DWKL01004925.1:0-10248 GCA_018249415.1 Phareas burnsi
GCCGACACGAGTGGTATCCGAAGGGATTGCACAACGATAAAAAAAAAAAAAAAAATTGTTGCAGTGACCATTTAACATCTGGTTGCCAGCAATCTCGTTTCCTACTCTTTAAAAGTAAAAAAAGTACTGTCGTATAAAAAAATTACAGAATTGTTCTCAGAGAAGTTTTCAATGCAAATATCAATTTGATACGATTTACTATATGTAAACTTTTAAATTCTTCTCATGAAAAAATTAAAAAACGTAGTTACGTCGTTGTTCTGATAGAAGCGCGATATACATATATACAAGCTACTACGGATTGGTGGCAATACAATTTGCTTGCACGTTTGTCAGTTTTAATGGTAACTCTTAGATGTTCTATTAACACATTGACTCCGGCGCTAATATTTGAAACGATCCACCCGTGCCGCGCGTAACCCTACAGGCGTGTTCCAGTACGGTGGCACACACCGTATGCGTGCGAGCTGCACGGGTGGCGCAGACAGTACAACACGACAGGTGCGTTTGCCGCAGTCTGTGTGTTAATATGCGGTATTCTGTGTCCATTTACATCTCCCATCGCGTACAAAATAAATCCGCAGTACCTTTTAAACCAGAATACGACGACACTGCTGTTATTCATGTCTTATAGTCTAGACTAGTCTTGGCAAAATTACGTGTAGGTTTGGTTTATCAAAGAAATAATAGTTGTAATAGAAGTTTCGATATATTCGGACCATGAAGAGTTCAAAATTGATATAAGAATTGATCGCGAGAAATTACGGCCTAATTGGGTTTTTTGTAACGGTTATTTTATGGTATTTTAACTAATATATATTAACCGCTTCCAGTTGAGGACATAGATCCATGCTCACAAATCTAGCCGTTAGGTTAATATTTTGCTACATTCAAAATTACACATTAAATTAAATCGGAAAAACTTATGTGATACTTTACTATACAAGTATTTTATAAATACAGTGGACGAATGCGCTAAAGTTCACTTAATCTCTAAATTTACCAGGAAATAGCCTCAAAAGCCTCATAAAATATCATCGAAGTTTTCTTAGAAATCAGCGAAAATTCCGCCATTGCGTCTCAATAACCAGAGACCATAACTTGCCGTTACAGAACTCGGCGGACACTTCGAATTTCGAATCGTAGTATTTATTCTGCGCGATTATTATCTGAGGTCTATGCATATAAAGCGAAAGTGTAGTTACACGAAATGATCTCTTCCATGAAATCTAACATGATTCGATCATAATTTAGCACTTGATCCTACAATAGCCAGTCCTGTCCATTAGATAAAGGTCTCCTAGAGAGGACGGGGCGAAGAATCATAGAGTATAGAGTATAACAGAGTTGTCATTGATTTGTTTTGAATTCAACCATTCTTTTATAATAAAAAAAAACTACTGACGATTGCAAAATGGTGTTTATAACGTAACTTTCTTTAATGTGATCTAGGTTAATAAGTCCAATGTTAGTTATCCTATCCTATATAATGTTTATAAGACATATATTCTTTTCTGAAATATTTTTATGAGTTCGAACATAAATAAGTATCTCCCATGTAAGCGCCCCACACATTACCATTCTCATTCTCATTGACTAAGTAAAGGTATAAATCTAGTATCGACACTTGTTAAGCCAAGCCGGTACACGCCTTAGATGGCTAGTATAAGGGTCAACTTTACTGTAACCGATATCTTGTTGCAACTGCGTTTTGATTACTCTGCGGTGTCGCGGGCCGCCCACGCGCTGTCGCGACCTAGCGCGTAAATATGGCGCGTGGAATTAGAACTACCCGCGGTTATTTATCGCCTGCGCGCGCGCAAGAGAAATCGACGTGCATCCCGCTCAGTGTCACTTCCTGCTCGGACGCCGCTGTGAGCGCACGTTCCAGTAATATTGTTGTAATAGACCTTTATTTGAAGCGATAAAACTCAGTCAACACCGCCTTGTTTCTGTACGCACCGTAATGCCTCTAATCCTGATTATTAGACGCGCTTAGACGGTTGCCTAGATTGTTATAGTTATTATTATTTTGTGGCAGCTTTATTTATTTATTCGTATAGTAATGTCATGTTTTGATAAGGACGCATTAGGTTACAATTTATTTATTGCAGCGATTAAGATAACACAACGACCCGAAAATTAGGTATACCGTTGACATATACTTACTTCGAAATTAATTTATAACGCTGATTTATATTTTGCACTCCTTAAATAAATGTCTTCATGTTTTTATTAAGTTTATTAGAAATGGAATCGCAAAGATCGAGGTTACCTCAACGCTAACACGAACTTATATGGCTTGATTAATTGACAAAGCAGTGTGGTAGAGAAACTGGAATAGGCAAAAAGCACGGAAGCGGGCCGAGTGAAGTATGTGCGCATAACCGCTGACTTTTTACCGTCTTGACATTTGCGCGACATTTGACATTATGAGCCGTCATCTAATTATTATTTGTAGGTGTGGGTTGTCAATGCATACCTAAACTGGGTTGCCATTGATTGATATCGCTCGTTCCAAACCAGTCTAGCGATTAAAACACTCTCTGAATGTCATGTATCGCTCTAATTAAAACTCTTCCTTACAACGCATGTTTGTGCTTGTAATAGTTTAATATGAGTAATAAAATTTATGGCGGATTTGCTTTGATTCTTATTGATATGTCATTTATATTGTGAAGTGCTGTAGCAGTAATAAATCCGTTACTTTTAGAAGCGACCAATAATAAATCATTCCATGTTAGATTGACAGAACGGAGTAGATAGGCCTCAATCAGGAAAACGTTTTAGGGATACAACACGTTTGGATTAATGGAAAAACATATGACTGTTTTAGACATTAATTTGGTACTGTAATAATAAGCTTGGATGCTCCTCTTATTTGTATGTTTATTTTATAACAAAATATAGCGGAGAGTGCTGACAACTGCCTATGGATATTTGTTCCACCAGGAGATTCTCAAGGCATAACCGGATTTGAAATAGAATTATTTTTCTTCTCGAAACGCTTACATCGAGGCGACCATCTCAGTTCGTAGGACTAGCGACGCATCTACGTATGACCTCAGGTAGAATTTCAGATTTGTTTGAACTTAGTTGTGACCACTTAACAGCAGGTGACCTGCATGCTTGTTAATTACTCCTCAAACATAAAAAATTAGAAGACTAATGACTTTAATAAATGTGATAAAGATTCCAATCGATCGAATAACATACTCTCCTAAACACAAAAATACCCAAAAAAAACGGTCACTTGAGAATACGGTAAAAGATTTTTTGCTATGATGCAAAATATATGATATGTTATCATCGTGCCTGCTTAGCTTTACAAATCGTAATGAAATACTTTTATGTTAAAATCAATTAAGTATCATAGGATTTCATGAGATCCACTTTTTTATGTTTGTAAAGTAGCAAACGAGCATGCAGGCCACCTATGTTAAGTGGTCACCACAGCCCATGGACACCCACATCCAATCTCAAACAAAACCGAAATCCCCTTTGAGGTTGTATATGTATGCGTCACTAGTCCTGAGAACTATGATGGTCGCCTCGCTATATGTCTGCCTGGTAACCGCACCTCTCCAACAACAACTGTTTCACGGCGGATTATGAGGGCGGCGGTGGTACTTCCCCAGACGAACAATTGTTCTACCACCTATTAAAATTATCTCGAAGCAAAAAACCCATAAATTCATTTATAAAAGAAAAGTTATAACTTAGTTTAAAGTTTTTCTACGATTTACTAGTCGCAAGTCGTAGAAAAACTTTGTACCTACATATGTATAAAAACAAAAGCTAAACTACACGCATACATTAGTGAGTAAGCGAAATTCAAGTGTCGACAAGGGTAATTAGATATTACGATATATTTTTTGCATGTTATTTAGATTGAAACGACATCTGTGACCTCGGTCGAGTCGCCAGAGGTGAAGTGGATCGGAGAAAAAATCACGGATTAGTTTCAAGAGGGTTACCATGAATCAGCCATAGGGATTAAAATGTGTTATGTAATGTACACAAAATCATTAAAGACATGGTAATATACCAAAAGATCTTTTTTGTCGGGTATTTGATTACAAGCGAAGCGTCCACCTCAGTCCTCAGGAGTAGTAACGCACATGCGTACCTCTGATAGAGCTTCAGCTCTGTTTGAGGTTAGATGTGGATATCCATGCCCAAAACGCGGCCTGCGCGCACATTTGCTTATATTTAAACATAAAAAAGGGTCCTTGGTGTCTTGAAACTAGCGACACCCCACCTTATCCCTTATCCCTTTTTAACCCTATAATAACAAGGATCATGCTGCTGCTATAAATAATAATACTCTCTATATTCATAGCCTCACATAGGATGCCCCGAATCTTATGTACCATGGACATACATAAATACAAATACTTACAAAAACACCCAGACCCAGAATGGAAATGAAAATTGATCGTTTACACGTGGTCTTACGTACGTACTGGGGATGTTCTGCTTTTCCTAGACGCTCATAGCCTACAGTACTGTGTACCATGGGTAGGGGGAAAAGGGTGGGAATTATTCGAGTTTCGAGGGTACCGTCTTTTTGTTTTCGACTGTTCTGTATTGCAATATTTCTTTACCGTGTTATTTTTATTAAAATATTATAATACAATGTAAAAACATCAGTAGTAGGACCATCCTCAATGTTTAATAGGAGGTTCTCATGACCTGTTCGGGGATCGAACCTGGAACCCTCTGCGTGGCACACCGATATGGTGATCACAGCGTCACGCATCTGTTCTGGTTTTAACCGTTTCTTATATCTATATCATAGACAGACTTACTTATATGTATAGAGTATTACAAGTTATTTGTCAGCTGTAGTAAAGCTAATACATGTTTTACTGATGCGTAAATCTTATCATCCCAATATTGTCCCACTGCTGGGCGTGGGTCTTCTACCAGAATGAAAAGGGTTAGACCATAGCCCTCCACGTTAGCCAAGTGCGCATTGGATTACTTCACTTCGAAGGTGTCTTCAAGAACTTTACAGACCATTCCTGTTTGTATAGATTTCCTCGCGATATTTTCCTTCACCGTTAAAGCAAGCGGTAATGAATTTAATAATACGCAGATAATTATGAAAAATTAGAGGCGCGTTCGGTTCGAATCGAACCTCGGACCTGCGTGATAAGCCGGAATCTTACCACTAGGCTATTACTGCGGTTAGGAGTATATATTATGAAAATATTATTTTGCCTCTGTAGCCTCTGTATACCTTCTTATAGCCTCAATTGTAACATATACGCTTAAACCAACTGTAATATCTACACTAGTGTGAATATCATCAATTCAGTTGTCTTTCAAGAACGTTCCAAATATTTTTTCTACATTTGAATCGCATATTTTTTTACGATCAATTACACAGATAACTCCAGACTGGAAATAATATAATAAAAAAAATATCGGAAAAAAAACGCGAACACGTCCACAGATAGCATAAGAACTTGCCACAGTATCATATTATTCACTTTATTTATCTGTCAGTTGGTTTTTGTCACTACATATCTCAGCGCCCACGCGTGCCCGGTCAATAGTCAAATTGTTTTTTGTGTGACATATTATTATAATGTTACTCGACAATGATCTAATATTTATAATACGAATTATATAATTCCACTGTTAGGCACGGGTTTCTATTCCCGATTGAAGGAGCTCTGGAGCATACGTTACCACGTTGCTCCAATGCGATTTGGTGGAGATACGGTTTACTGGCGAACCCGTGTCGGATGTTCTTATAACGCCCACAAGGCCTCCGACAAGATTTAACCACTGTTATCCAATGATAACAACCGACACTGACAGCTTAACGTGCCCTTCGAAATATGAAATACTGTCACAAACGGTCGTTTCGGTTTCGTTTGGAGAGGTGCAATTGCCGGGCACACAGCGCGGCGACCACTTTAGCTCTTATGAGTAGCGACGCATCTACGTACGATCTCAGATAGAACTGTAGTTTTATTCGACGTTAGATGTGGATGTCCATGGGCTGCATTGACCATTTAACATAAGGTGGCCTGCACGTTCGGTTGCTATTCTTCAAACTTAAAAAAGAAAAAAAACAGATCACAACAATGCTTAACACTACTGTTGTCAAGCAGAAACACTTGCGGTGGCGGTGCTTCCAGAGCGAACCACGAGTGGCTCTACCTTTAATCGTATTGACTATTCAGCTCCTAAATGGAACTATTAATTACAAAGGTAGCGGGGAGGTGCGGGCATCGCTCCGCGGTAGCTACCAAACGCACCGCAGTAAAAATACGTTATTAACGCCGCTACTTTTATTTTTAATGCGCCGATCGCCGCGAGCTAAAGGTTACCGCAGGGACGGATTTGGACTTACGTTTATATTGGATTTAGATTCATTATCAATTAACTAATTTTCACTGGTGGGCACGGGTCTGTTTTCAGAATGTGAAAGGCTAGGCCATAGTCCACCACGCTGGCCGAGCGCGTTTGGTAGACTTCATATACCTTCGAGAAATTTACAAAGAACTCTTAAATGTGTAGGTTTTCTCGCAATGTTTCCTTTCACCGTTAAAGCGAGTCACACTTCGAAACATCAGAGGTGCGTATGCGTGATGTGCGTGTTAGAAATTGGTTATCACTGGCTTTAACAGTGAAGGAAAGCAACGCGAGGAGACCAATACGTTTAAGAGTTCTGTATAAAGTTCCCGAAGGTGTGTGAAGTTTACTAATCCGTACGTAGCCAGCGTGGTGGCTAACCTCCTCATTCTGAGAAGAGACCCGTGCAGTGGGACAATAGTGTGTCGATGATTACTCTCCAGTGATGATTCGACTTCGACATTATTTGTATTATTATTAAATGTTAATAGCGGCAAAGTAACGCATAATTAAATTTCAGTCTTATAACACAAACAAAATAAAATGCCTCGTCATTTTAAATTGGACATAACAAATAAATCACTACACCACTTTACGTGATATCACGACAGTGCAATATATAATGTTGATGCAACATACATATTTCGGCATTGCATGCGAATCACCGTTTTATTGAATCGCAATGTTGTATGACGCAGAACTGAATTTAAATCGTCAGTTAAGCAGAGTCCGTACCTGCCTGACATCTTTCGGCATCTGGCCGGTCGGAGGCTGCGATCTGGCGATAGCCGGGTCACTGTCCCCTCACGCACACAACCCCGCCAGGAGAGGTACACTCTACTTGGGAACAGAGGTTGCTATCCAATATTAATAATTTTTTTCGATACTAGCGTCCTCTGTATGAGTCATTAAAAAGTTATATGTACCATGTATTCATACCAGTAATTTTAAACTTAGCAATGTTAGTGAAATAATACTTGCTAGTGTAAAATCATGGTTATAAACCTAAGTAAGTATTCGTGTTTGGCAATTGTGTTTGGGCTCAAAGAGATTAAAGATCCATTGATAAAATTTATAATTCAAATCTATGTATAATATTGAGATTTCATTAATTTTCTTTACTTAGTAGGTTTTCTCACGATATTTTCCAAGACAGTTAAAGCAAGTGATAATTAATTCCTAAAACGCACATAATTTCGAAAATCAGAGATGCATGCGGAATTCGAACCCCGGACACGCAGCGTGAGAGGCCGGAATCTTAACTACTAACCTATCACTGCTTGTTTGTTCTTATAAAAAATAAATTATCTTTGTAACATTGCTCAAGTTCAAAGGGGAATAAACCATGAACTAGCCGGAGCGGTGCGACAGAGATCTGGAGCGGTTCTGGTTCTGTAATGTAGTTGATTACACTTCATTGAGTAGGTTACATAACCTACGAAGACACTTACGTAGAATGAGAGAGTGTCATTAAGTGTATGACTGTCAACTGCAGGCAGGAAATACGATTAATTACATTATTTGCTAATCGAAGGATGACGGTTACACACCTGCAGAAAAATCTTTTTCGTTAATTTTTTGCTTATAGTGACAGTGTATAGTCCTCGAGATTGTCGAGTGGCGACCACACTTTGGCGAAAGGAAGGGTATCCCATCTCATTTGATAGGTGGTAGGACTATAGTTCGTCCGAGGAAGTACCACTGCCGTCCATATAATCTCCCGTAAAGCAGTTTTGTGTTTCGGCTGGAGCTGCGGTTACCGACATTTACACCGAGGCGACCATCTTAGTCCTCGGGAGTAGTGAGGCACTTATCAAAAGTAGTAATAGCCTAGTGGTTAAGATTCCGGCCTCTCACACTGGAGATCCAGAGTTCGAACCCCGCACGCACTTCTGCCAATCCGCACTTGGTAGACTAACCCTTCTCATTCTGAGAAGAGACCTGTGTCCAGAAGAGACATTAATGGGTCGTTGATACGCACCTCTGATTTTTCGAAGTTATGTGCGTATTAGAAATTAATTCTCATTTACTTTAACGGTGAAGGCAAACATCGTGAGGCAACCTGCATGCCTGAGAGTTTTCTGTAGAGTTCTTAAAGGCCAAACTTGGCCAGCGTGGTGGTCTATAACCCAACCCTCGTTCTGTGAGGAGACCCATGCCCAGCAGTGGGACATTATTGTGTTGATGATGATGATGATAGTTAATGAAGCTTACCAAGCTTGTTAATTAGAGCAACTACATAGATAGAAAGACTCAATCCGTAGGTCCATTGATAGTTTATTTAGAACAAGACATAATGAAGGCAGCACCGGGGCCGCATCAGCGATAGGCATCGCGCAGACGAACGCCTTCCGTCCCGCACAAAGCGCTAATAGGAAATGTCTTGCCAGGAATATACTAGGTAGATCAATTATTTTTAGCTGGAACAACCTTACAAAACGTACATGGCTTCGTGTCGAGCTTGAATGTAAATCTTTTCAAGATACGTTATTCGATTGGTTGTTTTCGAACAAGAAAATAGTATTCGTTGTAAAATTCTGGTCATTCACGCTTGTGGTTCGCAGTTCGATATCCAGATATGCATCTGACTTTCAGAGTTATGATTATGTTAGAAATTAATAATCACTCTAACAGTGAAAGAAAACATCGTGAGGAAACCTACATGCCCGAGAGTTCTTCTAAGAGTTCTCAAAGGTGTGAAGCCTATTAATCCGCACTTGGCCAGCGTGGAAGAAGTGAAGCAGTAACACAACATAATAAACATACAAACACGCTTTCTTCCCATATAGCTCCACAATAGTATTCCCTGTATTGTAGGTGTCATAGACACATACAAAGACAAGAACACAAGCACCTACACCCAGGACAGGAACCTAAATTCTTCATTTAGACGTCTGCCTGGCCGGAATTGAACCCGAATGCTTTGGATGTCAGGCCGTCATGGTGACCATATCATTACCATCAATACCAATCATAATGTGTTGACGACGAAACAAGAAGGTTTATAATGAAAATTACAAAACTTAGTCCTTTCATTTGGATAAAATATAATAGATAGGTAATGGATCCATAGCTCAACGGGGTTATCAATATATCTTTAGAAGACGAAAGAGTTATTTACATAAAAGGTATGGCATTTAAAACGAGTTTATTTCCAATAAAGTATCAAGGGAAGCCACTGGCAGGTGCAAAGGAAATGCCTAATTTTACGATCCGGTCACGAAGGACCACTTTCTTTATAACATTCAACCGAAGGTCGAGAGGAAGGTCTAATCGAAGGAAGTATGACATTCTAAATATCTTTGGTTAAATTTCCTCGCTGAAGCTTACAATTTTTTTATGTAGTTAATAAGTTATAAATTTGCTATAATAGTTCAATTAGGTATATATCATTCATATACACTAAATTAATTAAAACTTTAATTGAAAATATAAACATTCCATTAAGCCATACTAAATACATTGAGTAACATTAAAGCGTTTTGCTAAACAAAGTTAAAAATAAAAAAAATAAAAAACTAAATCAGAGAGATCATCAAAATAATATTTGTTACAGAATTTTATTTGGTTTACATGCTACGAAAATGTAATGACTGTTATCCAGGGATAATTACCTGGACCGACAGCTTAACGTTCCATCCGAAGCATAGAAGCACGCGAATATATCAACTACAATCGGTCATCCATCCAACTCTAGACCACGCCCGACCTTGCTTAACACATTGATTGCGGCAAACGCATCTGTCCTGTTTTACTGTCCGAGCCACCCGTGCGGCTCGCATGCATACAGTGTGTGCCATCATGGTCTTTCAGGTACAGTTATGGGGAACATCAAATTTTTCCTTTATAAAACACGATTGGTCTTACATGCCGGTT